>VDFB02077702.1:0-82514 GCA_007258455.2 Sequoia sempervirens
ATCATTTGAAGATACACATATCATCTCCATGAAGTATCTACAGTGACTATCACTAACCAAAGTGGAAGCTATAAATAAATGAACTGTTCGAAAAAACACTCACAACCAACTACCCTAAAACCTACCAAGGCTCAAAATCAATCAGCTCATAAAAATGTCACCATAACCAACGTGGAAATATAAGGATAGTGGTAATCAATCTGAAATTCCACTAATAATATAGGAGGATGAGTATGGAAGTACAAGTGAAGAATCATCTCGTATGATCAAATCACCTCTACCAACCAGCCTCAACCATAGAGTACTCAACTATTGGTCTGAAGAAACCATCCAACTCATTTGCGGGCCAAGAACTGTAGCCATGTATAAGCTGGTTGGAAAGTGGATAGCAATACTTACACTATAAGTTGACCCACTACACGACACCTAAGATAACACCTCATGGTTGGAAACTACTCCTGGGTCCCAAATCCTATAATCAATTCCACTCATCACTCAAATCAGTTAGGTCTTTATCATCCAACTCAAAGAGTGGATTATCATGAATCAAATCAACATCAAACTCAAAGGATTATTAACAAACTGAAGATTATCCTTGACTCTAAAAGCAGACCAATCCTCCTACTGATCCAAACTCCTATTTTATGGGAAAATGTGCAAGTTCAAATTCCTCTTGAATGTAATCAAGCTCCTCTATTACATGTTCTATCTCCTTGGCCCTCTCTCTGTTCTTTTGCTCTCTAAACTATTTGGCCTCATAGAGTTGTTCATTTGCTTCAAGAAGTGCCTCTTAGAAAATTTCCAAAGCAAGCCTCGTGGAATCAAGCTCAATGGTGAGCTCACTAGCCTCTCCCCTTAACTACCTAGTCATAGACAAAGTCTCATTTGCAAACTTAGAGGCATTGTCTCCATCATGTGTCATGTGTAAGAAAAATGATTGTATTCCCTCCATAGTACTTTTAATCATGTGCAAATCAACAAGGGGAACATTTTTCTCATGTTGGTTTTTTGGTGTCATGAAGATGAACTTTTCAACAAGGCTTCTAATTTCATCCAACCTAGATAAAATATTTACTTCATTTTCCATAGACACCAAAAATTGATTTTTCCAAACTTGTTCAGGCAAGGATAGTAAATTGTTGTTATGTTGCATGCCAAAATTATAACTTCTACACATATCATCAAAGTCTCCAAGGTTGTCCCAAATCACCTGTGCCTCTCCCTTATCATCCTCAATAGTGAACTATGAATCCAAATCAACAAGGCCACTAGGTCTCTACTCAAGATTAGCTACATGCAAGATGAAATCAGATTTGCTTTCAAGATCAATAGCAACGCCATCAATGCCATCCTTCATTCATAATTCTAGAGATGAATTTAGAACAACACTATAGTCAAAAGTAAATTCATCCCAAACAAGATATGTGTCATACTTAGGTGCCATCACACCAAAATCTAAAGTAGTAAAAGGTTGATTGCTTTGTTCAAAAAAAATGTGCTCAGTTTACTCCTCATGATTGGTTGCCTCTATGAATAAATCACTCTCAAACTCCCTAGTATTGGCATCATCATACTCATTCCTCTCCATAGGCTTGGTTTGAAGTTCAAACCAAACACCACTCGTATCATCACTAAAATTAAATGTAGAATCATCATCATTAGTTGGTTTGAAGGCTTCATCATATCTACTCTCAATATGCCCATCATTTGAAGGCACCTTAATGATCTCAACTATCCCAACATTTGCACTAGTGTTATCAACTTCATTGGATAGCTCTAAATGTGTATTCAAGGTGGTTGTTTTGTCACTTTTATTGCACACATCCTCAACCTTAGTAGCTACATGCATAATCATAGAATCATCTCAAAGCTCTATAACATATTCCTCATGCTCCAAGACAATCCCTCCACATCGTTTTTCACTATATCGGTCTCCTCAATATCCAAGAAAGGTTTCATCTATCCCTCACATTGTTTGAACACTATGTCAACCAACTCATAACTCAATGATGCCATGATTCACAACCAAAACAAGCTAGCAAGATATTTTGTGCTCTGATACAACTGTAGTATGCTACCCTATTTGCTACACAATTTTTTGCACTTCTTTCACCCACTCAACTATGAAGGTATTTTGTCAAACAGTTGGCAACCTTACTAGTTTGCATTCTTTACCATGTCATTTTAACAAACAATTTGCTTGATGGTTTTAATGTTTTGTTTCAAACTTATGAGGACTTGTAGAATTAAACATGCAACTCAAAATAAAGATTACTCAAGTAAATATTCTTTCAATAATCCCAAGAATACAAAGACCTTATTTGATTTTGCAAATAACACCATATTTTTCCATTAAAGAACACAAAGATTACAAACACATTACAAAATCATAATATGTTGTTAAAAAATAAACATAATTTGCACCCTCAGTAGCTTCTTTGACAATAGAATGTCACACCCACCAAGAAAACCCAATCTCCAATGTATGAATAGCATATGAACAATAGTAATGAACTTTGAGTTTGTAGTAGTCCAACAAACACTAAAATAATATGCTCAACTTAATGAAAAGTCTCATAATTTAATCAACAACAACTAGACAAATAAAACCACAATCCAAGCTTTCAAAAAACTCCACGTCTAGGGAGCAAATCTACAAACATTGAATTTAGAAACCCCAACACCTAGGGCACAAGATGGTCATGCCATTCCACACCATTAATCCACAATTAAATATATACTTCAATCTCCAAATCAGCCAACATAAATAAATCATTCAAAACTTCAAAACACCAACAAAATTTGAATAAAACTTCAAGCAAGGTGACCAACACCAAGAGTTTGCAATCTAACCGAAATACCTACAAAATTTTCCTCTAAAGAGACTTTTACAATTTTTTTGAATCCAACTATGAATGCACTATGAAATAATTTTAAGATATCTCCAACAAATACCAACCAAAGTATATTTTTCACTGGCATAGATAGTCTTCTTCGAGAGGTTTTCATCCTCGGGAAGGCTAAGATGGACTAAGTCCAAATCTCCAGAACCACACAAGGTTTTCTCAAAGAGAAATATTGGAAATAATACTCTACATAACAAATGAACTCTCCATCCCCTTTTTGTTAGTGTTTTAGTGAACTTTCCAAACTCACCTTTAAAATCGCTTTATTAATTTATTAAGCCTTTTAACTCCAAAAAGTGATTTAATTTACTTTTTAAACATTTTTGGCACTTAAAATCACTTTTAAGCATCTCATCATTTAAAACTATTCATCCTCTTTCCAACAAGCTATAAAATAGATGTCTAATAATTGTATTTAATTAAAAAGGCAACCTTAGTGAAAATAATTAAATATAGCTCAATATTACACACAATTAGCAAAATGGATGAAAAGCATCAAAATTGAAATCTAACTATGTAGGAGTGATCTCGATGATAAAAGATGATAGATAGACCAGACTGGGTGATTTCCTAAAAATAGATGATCCATCCAAGAATCATGGAGCCCAAACTAGAAGTCAAAAATAACATCTAAAAGTGTCATATGAACCCTTAAAACCACCTGAGCTCACTAGTAGCATCAAATTACCCCTCTAAACATGCTAACACAAACCCAAAAAGATAGCAACAACTATAGTACCAAAGAACTTGAAAATGGGGACATTACATTTTGGTGTTCACAATGCATATGTGTTAACCTTATAATGCTTCGGATTGTTATACAGCTAAAAGCTTTAATTTCCATGCTTTTTATTTTGTAAGTATTGGATGGTAGTATCACCAATGGGTTTAAATTTGTTATTGTTGATGTACTTACTCCATGTAGAGTCCCTACTAGCATCTAGTAAACTTGGTGGTGATCATGTCATTCAAAGGGGAAAACCTAGTTGAACAATCTACTTAACATTAGAAATACCTTCATTGAATTATCGACCATTGTGATGGTACTGGCATTGTATGTGCTTTCAAAGACTGAAAACTACCTAAATCATTCTAGTAAAGATACTACACTTGATGGGAAATCATAAGATTGCAAAACAGTAAGGAAAGAAAAGTTGTTCATATGGCTACAAGTACCTACAGTATAAGATTGTAGCTAACTACTATTCAGAAGTAAATGTTGGAAATTGATTGAACTGGTGTTTAAACCTATTCTACACTCCAGAGTACAACAATTCTAGTAATTATTGTATCATTATGAAACAAAAATTGATCATGCATTCATCAATGATTAAAAATACAAAGAATTTGTTTAACACAAATTGCATTTATAAAGAAACAGCTAAGAATAGAAATGAAACAACTGAAAAGAAAGTAGTGAAGGATAGTTACCTTGAGTGGCCCTTGCTCAAGTAGATGTCTCCACTAATCTAAAACCAAATCTAACTCCTTAGATCCAACACAATCATAGTAACTCAAATTCATAAATTACACAAATCCATAATATCACATAAGATTATGATCAAAGATCTTATTCATGAAATCATAATTGCACAACAAACATAGTTTGTATGTCACCTGAAACCTAAAAGAGTATTTGTTAACTACTAAAAACTAGTGAATAGCTAACCAAAGACTCAACCAATCGTGTTGTGCATATAGGCACGAGGGAGCTTATTTAAAACAGGACTCTAAACTAAAACCTTTAATGACCACTCCTTGGATTTCAAAGGGTGAGAAAGATTCAATTAACTCTAAATGCAACTAGAAAAGAAGAATCCAAATTGGATTGTGCCTTTGGTATAACAGACTGGAATGAGGAATGCTCAAAATCAATTATGCTTAGAATCCCAATTGTAACAGGGGTATTCCTTCTCAGGTGTCTTTATTGAACGCCATAATGATGCACTATCTCCTTCATTAAATGTCTATGTGTTGTAGTCATCGTGTTCAGTTTATTTTGGGACATCCCATGTTTCATTGTCCAAGTACTCCTTCGGTTGTGGGCTACATCTTGCAATTGTTGCAGGCTACAATGCCTCCTCTGGCTGCAAAGGGTTAGTTCACAAAACATGTACACAATACTAACAACCATGACTAAGCATAGAGATCCAATCACAATTCATACATATTCCCACATAAATCATGCATTAACCATCACATCATAATTATATTTCCATATACTTAAACTAGGTTCAGGGTTTACATAATAGGTATCAAAGATAGCATAGTGTATGAATATGTATAGGACAAATGTCTTAGTAATGTCTATAAGCATGTATAAAAGATATAAAAACTAACTAATATATGGACTCATCATTTTCCCCCAACTACCCTTTCACTTTCCCTCAAGAAAATCAACTAGGGTTGGAGGTTGTAGTGCAGTGCAATTTCTCTAAGATCCATGACAGTGTTCACTCATGTGATCTGCTTTAGGTAAAAGCCTTTGTAGCATGAAAGTCTCCTCATCCTAGTAAGTTCAACCTGCTCGCATTCCTCCATTTTATCTCATGTCCAATGTGGAACTGGATAAAGGAGTATTGGTGGTTGGAATGTGAGTGGCACCAATTTAAGTGCATTGTCAATAGCAATATCCATATACCTGCACACTCTTTCAATCATGGCCATGAAGTTATACACTTAATGTAGCTCTTTCCTTTTTAATTTTAGAGTCAAACTATCTCATCTCTCCTACACATACTTGAAACAATGATGAACCAGTCCAACTTTCAATGTCTGCATTTTGTTGTAATCATGTATCCTTAAGGTCATAATCTTTCTTCCTGCACCCTTGTGATCCAGAAGTTGTAAGCATTCATTTATGATTGCATCAGGGTCCTTGGATTCTTTTCTCACTGGGAGAGCAACTGATTTTTCTCTCTTCATACTCCATGATTTCACCCCTAAATTTTTCATTTCTAAAGTAGGATGCTAGTGCCCTTACCTGTAAGCCCCCCAAAAACATCAAGGGGTTCCATTATATCTCCTCTAGCACTACATAGCTATGCAAATAATATTCACGAAGTTGGTCATGTTCATCTGGTGTAGAATAAACAAAAATGTTAAGGAAATCAAATTTCCTACTCATGGAAACTGGTTGGTTGCTTATTAACCTACTAAATTGAAGACTCAAAAACTTCTCCTATAGAAACAAGGCATAAATTTTGGCTGGGGATCTACATCTAAAAATTTGGTTAGCCTTGTCTACTACCTCTTCCACTTTAACTACTAACTTCCTCAATTCAATGTCCTTACCCTCCAGTACCTTCGTATGCTCTGCCATCATTTCTTCCTTTTCCTTTTTCCAATTTTCCTTATATTGAGAAAATTCCTAAGTAACATTCCATAGTTGGTGCGCAAGGGATAGAGTTGTATGATAAGTTGGGGGTTTTGTAGTAGGGGGTCTATAATTTTCAACTGCAAGTTCTTTACTCTTTTTTTGACCATGGCAAGTTGTGCCAACAAGTCCAATTTTTCAATTTTTCCCCATGTTTATATGTTTGTAGTTTTTCCTCCAACTCATATATCTTTATCTCCCTTTCTTTATCCTTTTTCTCATAAGTCTGTACCAATTCCTCTAGTTGTTTAATCCTTTCTAAAGCTTCCTGTAATTCCTTCTTAACATTTATGTCCTCCAAAAACATTTCATTTTCTCCTAAAAACTAGTCATCACAACCCCCTCTATAATCATAACCCTCATTACTAGGGCTAATTGGGGTTTTCTTTCTTGTCTTATTGGCAATAAATACATCCTCTGAATTTGACTCAGAGGTGGTAGATATATACCATTTTCTCTTTATAGGCACATGTACATTCTCAAAGGCATTTCCTTTCATTTCTAAATCAATATCAACCATCGTAACATCTTTTTGTTGTCCTTTTTCCCTTGCTTCCTCTGTTGGTTTCTCTACACTTGCTCTCATAACACCTTTCTTTTTCAAACAGTCTAAATGCCTAGGTGGGGTAGATTTCCTTTCTTGTGTATCCTTTTTTTCCTTCTTTACCTTAGAAGGTGTGGAAGAACTACCTCTCTTTTTCCTGGTCCTGGGTGTTTTAGAGGAAGATGGAGTCTCTTTTGTTGCAAGTCGGCTAGAGGTTGATGTGGTGAATCTTGCACATTTTTTCCCTCAAGTTCACCTTGGTTGTGGGTAGGTGAACCCACATGTGAAACGAGAGGGGTTTATCTTATAGACGCATTAGGTGATTCTAGGGCCTCTAGCACTGCAAGTTCCTCAAGGATTTGATTAATGTCTTAACAAGCTACAAAATTTTCCCAAGGCACCTGGGGATGATGAATCCTAAGACTCCTTTTTGCTAACAAGGTTATCAGACAATAATGTGATAAGGCTGAATCATTTTGCTTCCTCTAATATTTTGACCCCATTCTTTTGAGTAAATTGTAAAGATAATTGTGCACATTAACCAATAGATTTTTAAGGAGATGACTTAACAACTTAAAATGAATAGTATCCAATAGAGATAGCCTACCATCACATGTACTGTACTTAATGATATAAGTGGCACAGGAGGCTCATATCCATGGTGATGATAGTCTCTTAGTACCTTGTGATGAGGAGTCAAGGTTCTCTCTTGGCTCTCTGAACTGATCCCTAGTTGCAACTGCATTTTCTCGAGCAAGGAACTCAACTCCAACCCTCGGCAATCCAGACACTTGTGCAATTGCAACCTCTAAAGCATCCACTTTCAACCCCTTGACTGGCCTCATCAAATTGTAATGTGGCTGCAAATTGTCTCATCATTTCTTCATTGTACTCTGTCAATTTTAGGAAGTAATCCAACCATCCAACCCTTGTAAAAATGGGAAAACATAATCTGTCCTCCAATATCAATTTGTGGGTTGATGGCTCTCTTCGGATAATGTCACCTCTCATTGGTGAAATACTTTACCTCTGCTCAATGCTCTAGAAATTCAACTCAATTTTAATTCAATCACCTTCAAACCCTCTCTATTCTATTACACTCACATGCATTGCTCCACTGTACTTGCATTGTAACCCTCCTGTTACATCCCTTTCTCCCCTGTATCAACTTAGTTCAACTTAAATTGGGTTCAAATTAGCTCAAAATCTAGGATCTAGGGAATTGACAACTAAAATTAACAGCAAAAGGTTATAGGTGCAAAAAGTATTAAGACAAAAAGGGTTTGCATGTTTGTTTCTACATTTAGCTTTTGGTGGCGAAAAACTAAAAAGTTTGGTTAATATTACCCTCCTCCCCCCAACCAACTTAAGCTTTGAAGTGACCTCACTTCATTTCATGTGAAAATAGGCGAAGGGTATGATTACAAAATATAGAAATAAATGTAATGAATAGATAGCATACTAAATTTAATGCAAAGACATAATGAAAGCTTTTGGAAATCTATGATAATAATCGTAGTGTAGTATGTGTACATGTTGGAAGTGATTAACGTAATGTCGTGCATGTGAAGTTGATTGAAGAGTAGCCACAGTATGAAATTGATTTGATAAGAGTTAATTGTAGTGTATGCTTAAATGAATGATAGGGTGGCACGTGTAATGAAATGAAGCGAAATGTACGAATGATCGATGATGAAGTGACAGTTTGAATGCTTGAAATTTGAATTGGCAACATGGAATGGAAAGAGTGTGCTACATGTACTTAATATTATAAGATTAGTGTTGCATGTGTGAGAAAAAGTGAAATAAATGGCAATGATCAGAAATTAATATAGCGCAAACTTTGAAACACTTTGACAGATAATGTGGGTACCTTCTGCAACAGGTTCCAAACTGAATTGTGACAACTCACTTGGATTAAGTTATAGGTCCCTACT
Source organism: Sequoia sempervirens (assembly GCA_007258455.2). Classification (NCBI taxonomy): domain Eukaryota; kingdom Viridiplantae; phylum Streptophyta; class Pinopsida; order Cupressales; family Cupressaceae; genus Sequoia; species Sequoia sempervirens. Next base: position 8,764 of record VDFB02077702.1, read on the forward strand.
ACAACAAGGCCCAAACTGGATTTAGTAGCTTTAATACGTGAAGCTGCAGGTCCCTTCAGTAGTACGAAGCATTCGTTAAAGAAGATTGTGAATCATAGTAACTGTGTTTTGTGAATAAAACTATGAGATAGTAAATTATACCTGAGTAACTATTGATGCATGTTTGATGACACATCGAACACTCTAGAATAAAGAGTCCAAAGACGCTCTATCCTCTCTTGAAAAACTACCTCTTATGCTAAGATTGCTAGAAAGGTCATACAGTAATTCCAATGTTTCGTTTGGGGGGATGGTCAAGCTCAATGGATGATGTAATATGTTGATTTCACAAAGGGACCTAGGATAATAAACTACTCAAAAGTAGGGATTTAGATTGATTTGACATTGAATGCTCTTGTATTTTTGGGATTTTCGGTTTTGAGATAAAATAAAAGGAAAAGGGATGAGGGTTTAGAAACTAGACTTATGCTAAACTACTCCTATGAACTTAAGAGACAAATGTTGGATAGTGAAATTTAAACCAATCTTTGCTTTGCCAAGCACAATGACTAAAACTAAACAAAGATGATGCAATCTTCAAATGGTATTTACGAACAATGCCCTATTACACAATACCACCATCAATTCAAACGATGTATATAGGTAATAGAATTCTAGTTAAGCAATTTCACAGTTCAGGCTAACCTTGCACATCAAATTGAAAATCATTCAATTGAAAAAGGTATGAACTAATTTCACTGTTTTCAACACTATCAGTCTTTAATTCATCTAAAAATTATTGAAACTAATTTACTTTATTGAAGAAATATGAAACCGTGCAAGCTCTCAAAATAACAAATGCTCAACTCTGAATCAAATCATTATTTGAATAGCACTAGTAGCAACAATTTCACAAGTCTCCCCGAATGAATGAAATGCGTGGGGTTTATATAGGCACCCCAATTACAAAGCAGCGGCCCAGATTGATTTGAGATCAATGGCCAAGATTATTTCAAGAAACCCTAACCCTAAAAAGCATAACCAACTCCATGGACACATGGCACAAGTAGGACGAGCCACTTGGAGTGTGGAAAATAATGACACCTTGCAAATTACTTGAGCAAATGGGAATCCAAAATGCAATTCCCTTTGGCCTGCTCCCTCGCTGCAAATGCAAGAAATTTTGCTAACACCAAATCGAGCTCCTCCATTGATATGCTTGGCATAGAATCCAGCTGCACTCCCATTATGTCCAAGGTTTCAAGGCATTGAGTGAAAGTACTTTCCCATCTACCTTCTTGTTTCTGAAAGCTATCCATAAAGGTCAAAAGAGAAGACATATCATCAAGCTGATTTTATGTGATAACCTGCATTTCCTTGAAGTAAATATTCATCACACTTTTCTTCAATCCTTCCAAATCCAAGCCATTTGCATCATGATGCTCCTGCCCTGTTAATCCTTCAAGAGAGGTGAGGATTTTAAACTGTATTTTCCCAATTGCATTCCGTATAACAACACATTCTTCTTTCATTCCATCACATATCTTCTTCTTAGCCAACAAAGAATGATACCATCTGCTGAAATCATATGAGGCTCCTTCCTCAATAACACCTTCTTGGATCAATATTTGCAGGGATACTTCCTTTAAAACCTTCAAACGAGGTATTACTTTGTCATTTACGTACTGGAAGTCTTCCCAATTATCTTCAATTTGGCCAATTTCAGTCATAAGCAAGGCAGATTTGTCATAAGTCTGAGCACATTTCTCCAAGAATTGCTCCATTTGCTTTGAGATATTGTTGATCCAACTCCTAGTTGCTTGGCTTGTGATCCTCATAGCTTCAAGAGTGTCAATGGATTCCGGAGGAAGGGATGATGGTGGGATAAAAGCTTCACCTTCTTGGCGCAAAGGGGCTGTTAGTTGTTGAATGAACTCTATTAGCCTCAAATTTTCTAACTCTAGTCTTTCCTTCTTCTCCTCTGTTTTGTCGAATTTCTCCTTGATGGCCTTGGAAGTGTCTGCTAACTCATGGAAATCTTGATCTATCGTGGTTGGCCCAATGTCCAACGTTGTAACATCATAATCCATAGGAGTAATCTGATCTCTAGGTTTGTCAACTTTTGGAATTGCAACTTGTAAAACCCTGGATCCTGCATCATTCCTGATAATTTGAGAGTATTTTTTAGGCTTCTTTGGCGTTTTAGCTTTGCCAATCCTTTCTAAGAAGTCCTGCATGCTTTCAACTGGTTGAACTTCATCTAGTGGTTTAGACTTCTTCATCAAACTCTCAGACAACCAAGTTGGGATAGTGGATAATTCCATCCCATCTTCCAATTGAATATCATCATCACACTCCTTTAAAGCAGAAATTATTTCATCTCCTAGCTCCTCATTGTTTTCAAGGATCTCAGTATCTCCCATGCCTTCAATCATCAACATATCATCTCCTTCCAAACACTCAGTGAAGGTTTGCTCTTGGACAAAATCCAATGGTTCCAACTCTGGAAATTCAACCTCTTGTTCATGGTTTGGTTCAATCTCAGCAATGGACACCTCTTCTACTACTCTGATAGATAAAGTACTTGAAGATGATGGAATTTCACTCACCTTTTGCTTCTTACTCTCCAATTCTTTGCTAGTTGCTTCCTTTTCCTTTGTTTGAAGATCTTCAACCATTGCCTTCCTCTTGCTTGGACACGGAAATTCATCAGGACCTTCCCCAACTACTTCTCCCTGACTTTCTTCATTGCTCAATGTGGCGTAGGTAAGGGAGATTCCTTCTTTTCTCAATCTATTGATCTAATTATCCACCCATTCTCGTGAGTACGATACAATGTCCTACATCAATATATCCAAATCAATCAACTCAGGATGTGTCCAATTGGGCAACAAGGTAGGCTTGTTCTTTTCTTGTTCAAATTGAGGATGCACGTAGTCTCCATTGTCCTTTATCTAGTCAGGAACAGGGAATAAGTCACCTTTTCACAAGGTCTACTAGAATTCTAGACCACATCTTCCTCCTGACTCCATATTCGTCCACCAAGTTAGACCAATAGTCTTCAATCCGCATAACATGAAGGGACTTCTTCCCGTGAACCCTCAAATATGGATTGTAATCAGACCTTGGTTTATAAGTGGAAAACTTATAAAATTGTAACTCTAACTTTGTTGTCTTGGCTGATTGTAATGAGGGGCAGACTTCTAGCATTTTCCCAATTGTAACAGGAAAATCCACTCCTTGTTTGTTCTTCTTCCCCTGAATGGAATCCGCATGTGCCAACTGCCTTGCAACTTCAAGCATAATAATCTTGTTCGTTGGATAAAGAGGGAGTTGATACAGAGCATCCGGGAATCCATGAACTCTTATGTATGTAAAGGTTGGAAATTGGATGAACCAAGATCTGAATTTATCAAGCAACACCATAGCCTCTTTAGACAACCTTTTCTGAATTCCTCCTTGAAGTAATCGAGTGATATACTTGAGGAAAGCGTCATTAGTTATCTTATAATTGTCTTTATAATGCAACTGTAGCTGTGGGTAACACTCATACGCTTTGAACTGGCTATTTCGAAGTCCAACTTCCCCCTTGCAAATCAGTCCTCTATACTTAGTAAACCATGCCAGGATATAAACTATGTAGGAACTCATATAGGTGGTCTTGTTCTTTTCCAAGTTTCTTAACTGGAAATCAATGTTATCACTTATCAATTTTTCCCAATTTATTGCTTCCATTCCCAATACGACCTCCTCTACATATGAAAACATCCACACTTCGAAGAAAGCTCCCTGAGAAGTACCCATAATCCTGTTCAGCATGTGAATCCTGTCACTGTATTCTTGTTTAAAATCTGTGCAAATTAATCTCTTGGGCAGCTTAGAGCGATGCATTTTTGGTTCTTTAATCCAGTTGGAATTGACTATGTCCATACAAGACTCTTTGGCTTGATCAAACATGGTTTGTGATTCCTCTCGGTTCCTATTCAACATTTTATGATGACGAGGAATACCAAACACCTCTCTAACTGAATCTTCTGTGAAGTATGCCAAAGTGATCCCGTTAGATGCTTTAATGGATCTTGTCTGTGGATTGTATTTTTTGGCGCACTCAACCATCAGCTCGCTGCATTGAACTGCGGGTGGAAACCCTGCTGCTTGGTGAAGTTTGCACTTAACGATGTTAGTTGCAATAGGTGTAGGCATTTCATGATGAGTACCAAACATCCTTTTCTTGTGTTGAATTGCATTGAACTGCTCGAAGTTAGTATCTGCTACCTTCTTCCATTTTGACAACAGTTGGGATTCTGGATAGAATTCCCTAAGAACTTCCTTTACCTGGATCTTTCTAACTCCACCCTCTACGTTCTTTGAAGTAGACATTGTGCCTGTACGAAGCTCGAAGTTAGAATACTTTCACAAATTTGCAAAAAAGGCGATTTTATGGCTAGAGGATATTTAAATAAATTAATTAAAAAATTCTAGAACTCGACTACCAAGGCTGGTTGGAGAATAAATCTTAGTAAAATGAAATTTAACCAGCCTTAATCTTTTCTAAGACCATTCAAAAAAAAATTTAAACAATTTACTGGACTTTTAAAGCTGAAAACTGAAGTTTTTGTGCAAATCCAAGATAAAAAAAAATCTTTTTTCCTCTTCAAATTTGCCAACTAGAATTCTGCAATTTATTGAGAAATCTGAAAATAGAAGAAAAATGTCCAACCTTGTACTCTGGAATCAATGTAACTTGCAGCTCAAGAAGAAAATAAGAAGAAGAAGGACGCCTTTGTTTGAGAGAAGTTTGCCTGTGAAAAGACTTAACCTGTGAATAATGAAAAATAAAACTCACAAGCACTTCTTTTATAGCGAATTTTAGCAAGACTTCTCAAATGGACGAATTTTAACTGGATTTCCTTTTGAGGAATGGATTTTTCAAAAATTTAACTGGATTTCCTCATGGGGCGCACCTCACCAGCCTTAGGTGAATTTCACCATAATTTTCTTGCTTTTTACTAGATTTTTCATTGATTTTTTCCCTTGAAGGTGCGATTATGCACTCTTTTTGCTTTTCTCATCTTTGCATGCGCCTTTTCCCTGCTTTGCATGTGCTTTTCTCATGATTTTTTCAATTTTTTAAGATTTTACCTGATTTTTGCTTGCTTTTCAATTCCAAAAGTAGAAACTTTTGACTCCATTGTCAGCACTTTCTAAAAATAGAAACTTTCTAAAAATAAAAAAAAAGCAAAAAGCAACTTTCTAAAAATAGTAAATTCCATATTGGTCCAGAAATGCCAAAAACGAAAAAAGCAAAAAAGCAAAAAAGCAGAATCCCTAAAAAATAGGAAGTGTCAGAATTGAGCGAAAGCACAAGCGATCCTCGTCTACTGGGTCTTCTAAGCACTTCTATGACGTTTATGTTCAGTTTCAGGCCTAAATTCTCAACTTAGCTCGGGTGATGACTCCAGACTTTGACATGAAATTTTCAAGGCACTAGAGATTATGAAATTGCTACTCAAAGCTAACCCTAAGAGCAAACCAGCGAGGGTCCCCATTTGCAATGGGGCAATGTGTGAAATAGTTCACAACAGTAACTTCAGGAGATGAACTGTGTAGCTCATCCACTAAGGCACTATGAGAACTGGTAGTATCTGCTACTGAGGTGTTATCTTGTGATTGATTGTCTGTATCTGAACCATTGTTTTGACCATATAGATGCATTAGTGAAAGCAAAAAATCATCTCTCTAAGTTGGTTGTTTATATATCTTCAATTTGTGTCCATTCACCAGCAATGTAAATCTAATTGCATCTATAGTTTGTAACTTAACTACTCCATTGGGAAATACTTGAATTGCATAAGGTATCAACCATCTTGACAATAACTTACTCTTGTGATCTTTGTACCTAGAATCATATAGTAAAGCCCAGTCACCTATAATGAACTCTTTGGCCTTTATAAACTGATTATGCCATTTGGGTCTCTGTTTTTGAAGTATCTATGTATGATGCATTGCCTCCATTCTAGTTTCATCCAATCCATTTAGACTGTATGACCTTTCTTTTTGTCCTTCTATCAAATCCATACCTAAATCCACTGTTGTCCTAAGTGTCTTGTACTCAAACTCTATTGGTAGAACTGTTGTTTTACTATAGACTAATTCATAAGGCATGAAACCTGTAGTTGTTTTCCATGTTCTATAGGCCCACACTGCTTTAGGTAATCTTGAGGCCCAATCTTCTCTATGAATTTGCACTATTTTGGTCAAAATATTCTCAATTTCTTTGTTTGTAACTTCCACCTACCCATTGGCTTGGGGATGATAAGGTGCTGACTTCTGTCTTATTGAATATTCTTTAACCAATTGATAAATAATATCAAAAGTAAACTAAGGACCTTGATCAGTGACAATTTCTCTAGGTACTCCATACCTGGTAAAGATGTCTTCATACAAGAACTTAGCTACATTTCCATCTCTTGCAAACTGTAATGCTTTGACTTCAACCCATTTTGTCAAATAGTTCATACAAACCAAGATATATTCTTTGTTATTAGATGCTGGTGAAATTGAGCCAATAAAATCAAGCCCCCATTTGTCAAATGGTGCTAGTGCTATATGTGGTTGCAAAGGCATTTCATTCATCCTTGTTGGTTTGCCCATTCTCTAACATCTATCATTGCTTCTGGTATACTTTACTGAATCCTTGTGGAGAGTTCGCCAATAGTATCATGTAGTCAATATCTTAAATGTTGTCCTTTTGGCTACAAAGTGACCCCCACATGGCTCATCATGACAAGCTTTTAGAATGTCAAAGACCTCATCTTCTCTTATACATCTTCTCATGATATTATCTGGACCAATGTAAAATAAGTAACCAACTACCCAGGAATATAAAAAGCTTTTATGCACCATCTATTTTCTCTAGGAGAGAAATGTGATGGAATATGCCCTGCCACTGGGTAATTTGCAATATCAGCAAACCATTGTGTGTGTATAGTAAGAGCAAACAAATGCTCATCTGGAAAAGAGTCATCCACAACACCTTCTATTTGTATAAGCAATCTAGATAGAAAATTTTCCACCACATTAGCTTTCCCTCGCTTATCCACTATTGTTATGTTGAACTCATGTAGTAAGAACAGCCATCTAACTAGTCTCCCCCCAACTACAGGTTTGTTCATCAAGTATCTTATGGTTATATGATCGATGTGAACAAAGACTTGATAACCAATGATATAATGCCTAAACTTGTCGATAGCATAAACAACTACCATGTCTTTCTTAGTGACAGTATAATTAAGCTCAACTCCTTCAAATTCATGTTGATATAGTAGATAGCATATTATTTCCCTTCTTTTTGTCCTAGGACTGCTCTGTTAATTTTATGATCAGATGTAATGCACAGAAAATTAATTTAAAAATTCAACACAAGAACACAGTAGATACCTTGGGAAAACCCTCCTCTTAAGGGGAAAAATCCAGCAACAAATATCTCTCTATTATATATCAATAGTGGCAACAAGTCTCTTTACAATGAGGCCAATCTCAAGGTCGATATGCAACACCTTCACAAGATGCAATGATAACAAGTAATCAGCACTTCTTTGTAACTCAAATCTGCCCTTAAGAAATTAGCTATCTCTTGATAATTCACAATCTGCACTTGATTGATCTGCCCTTGAAGAATTCGCACTTGGAAGAGAAGAAATGCTCGAACTTGATTGATACCCAAATGAAGTGGAATGATCTTGTATTTATACAACTTGTAGGAGAGAGGTTGCACCTTTTCATGCAAGGTCGGGCATCATAAAAATATAATTTCAATTTAATAAATACAACTTACAAGGAAGGTCGGCCAAGAAGATAATTACAAAGTTGCCATATGAAGCGCCTCTTTACATTGAATATAAATAAGTATGAAGCCCTAAGCTACAATTGCATCAACACTCCCTCTCAGCTAGGGAGAAATACTTCCAGCTGCATAAGACACATCACCTCATCATGATGACTACCACAATGGCTACAACCATATGTGGAAAATAAACTATATCACCTCATCGTGATATCTACCACAATGGCTACAACCATATGTGGAAAAGAAATGATATCACCTCATCATGATATCAACCATAATGGCTATGACCATGAATAGTATGTACAAGTGTTCATCACTTGCATGATGTTGTCACCTCAACATGACTTTCACCATGGCACTCCCAGAGAGTGAAAACACGAGTACAAGAAAATCATCATGGACTCTCTCACGTGATGTTGTCATGGAGTCAGACACATGACATCCACCATGGCTCTCCCAGATGGTGGAACAAGGGATTTCACCTCAAACTTCTCTTGCAGAGAAGAATGCATTAACAAGGGATTTCACCTCGAACTTCTCTCACAGAGAAGAATTCATTAAAGAGGATCACTGATACTGAAACTCCTTCTCAACTAGGGCTTGATTCTCCACCATTCCAAGCTTGTCTTGAAAGTACTCAAACTTTATCCTGCAGAGAGCCCTGGTGAGAATGTCTATCGTTTGCTCATCAGTGTTGATATACCTCAACTGTATAGCTTTCCTCAATACCATATCTCTAATATAACATGCTTGGTTCTGTCATGAAACACAGGATAGACAGAAAGCTTCACACAGCTCTGGTTATCACAATGAATGATAGTAGGCTCCAATGATTGTCCAAAACAATCTTGCAAGGAGCTTACGAAGCCACACTACTTCTCAAGCTACCACACAAGCTACAATATACTCGGCCTCTGTTGTACTCAGTGCCACTGAAGACTACTCCCTGCTACACCAGGAAATCATCACAGATCCCAAACTGAAGCAACATCCAGAGGTACTCTTCTGATCATAAACACAACTTGTCCAATCAGAATCAATATAATCATGCAGCTCCAAGTCCACACCTGAGGAATATCTCGAGCCATATCCAACTGTGCCACGCAAGTATCTCAGGATATGCTTCGCTGCAACTAGATGTATTTTCCTTGGTTCACACATGAACTAACTAAGTGCACTCACTGCATAGCAAATATCTAGTCTAGTATTGACTAGATACATCAACAATCCAATCAACTGTAGATTCCCTCTGAATCTTTAAGTACATGCATCAACCTTTTGACCTCATCATCCAAGAATGCATGCAACGCTTGTCATAGATAAATGTTTTTCCAATGCACACCTCTGGTACTGAAGAGAGTTCAAGGTTGACCTCCTCGACCTCATTGTAGATCACTCTATTCTGAATAGGTTTGCGGAGCTACCAATATCAAATCCAGATGATTGTCTTGTGCAATTCTAATCTCAACAGCTAAAGAGGTCTTTCAAGGATTTAACACTTGGCCTTGCAACACTGCAACCTTCACTTCTTCTCAGTGAGTCACATAACTTCCTCTTGATCCCTGCCTTAGAGATTGCAAAGAAGACTTCTGGAAGTGAACTCCCTCTAGCCACCAACTCAGTCCCATGGTTGCAAGTTGTGACTTCACGCTTGATCATTTCTTTGGTTGGCATGACTTCCTCACAAGATGCCTCGAGCTTTTCATCACTAAGCAATCTCCCATCACCTTCTTGCTCCTAGAACTGTCCAAAAAGTATTTTAGAGAGATATTACTGGCAGTTTATAACTATCGAAAGAAATATCAAGGCTAAAATCATACAAGGTTTACTATTTCAAGTTTTAGCATGAATACATAAGAATTTATGAACAATATTAAAACATAAATAAATAAATCAACTTATAAGAGAAAAATGTCAAAAGATCAGAATGAAGGGATAAAGAAACTTATCTTTATTTAATTTCGATATAACTCTTTCTTCCATCTTTTACTCCTCTCGAGAGTGCTAAACTAAGCACAACAAAAGACAATTTGCACAACTACAGATTTCCTAAATGCATTATGCAGTTAACATGTAGAACCAACTCTCTCCAAGAGTTCAAGGCTCTATCACAGTTCATGCATTAGAGAATGATATCGATGTGACCAACTAATCACCATCGAAATTGCAATTCTCTTTTTATTTCAGTCACTCAGAAATCTTCACAACAAGTATGAAATAACTTGCAATAATTGAAATCTACAAAGGATCTTATGCTAGTGAACACAATTCAAGAGAAACCACTCTCTCTTTACTAATTACAAGATCCAACTAAATGATATCACTCAGCAAACAAAGAATACTTATCTCTTTAAATATTCTGATGGATGCAAATATTGGATGCAGTAAGATACGCTGCTCTTGTGTACAACCTTCATGGCTTGAACACAGGCCCATGGCTTAGAATAGAAATGCTCTAGAATCCTTTTGAGGGGAGATCTCATCCACATCCGCAAATGAAGCATGTTGATTAGGCCTAGTTGGGCAATCCTTTGCATAGTGACCAAACTTGTCACAACGAAAATATTGGACTTTGGAGAGGTCCCACTTCTTGAATGTGGGAGCACCATCAACTCCTTTATCTCTATTCCTCTTGAAGTATCCTTTCTTTCCATCTTTCCCTTTCTTCTTCAAGGATTGAGTGGAAAGAACATGAATGTCTTCATTTGTAGAGCTTCGACCAATACCTCTTGTAGCCAATCTAGACTCTTCTTGAATACAATTCGCCCTCAAACGATCAAATTTGGGAAGTTTTGATCTCACGTTGATTCCTTGAATGTAAGACTCCCAAAATGAAGGAAGACCATTAAGGGCAAGCATGGTCAAATCCTTGACATCAACAAAATGACCAATAGTAGAGAGTTGTTCTCTCAATTTGGAAATCTTCATGAAGTAAGCGATGACAGATTCTCTTTCCGCCATCTTAACATGATGAAGTTGTTGCTTTAATGCAAGTGCACGGCTTGTGTTGATGATCTCATACATCTCCAAAGACTTAAACATCTCCCTTGTCATCTTCATCTTCGAGATCATGGGAACAATATGATCCTTCACGGAATCAACTAACATCTTCTTTGCCTTAGTATCTTTCTTCTTCCATTGACTCTTCTCTTCCTCATCAGCAGGCTCGGAAACTTTGCTCTCCACGAACTCAGCCAATTCACTTTCTTCCTAGGTGAGCATAATTTTGAATCTCTACGATGTGAAATTAGATGTTCCCTCAAGTCTATCCTCAAGCTTAAGACTAATCACCATCTTGACGAAAAGATAGAAGTAAACAACGATGAGAAAGAGAGTAAAGAGTATCGCTATAATAATAATCTAATCAAGATCTTCAAACCCACTCTGATACCATGTTAGTTTTATGATCAGATGTAATGCACAGAAAATTGATTTAAAAATTCAACACAAGAACATGGCAGATACCCTGGGAAAACCCTCCTCTTGAGGGGAAAAACCTAGTAGCAAATATCTCTCTATTATATATCAATAATGGCAACAAGTCTCTTTACAATGAGGCCAATCTCAAGGCCGATATGCAACACCTTCACAAGATGCAATGATAACAAGTAATCAGCACTTCCTTGTAACTCAGATCTGCCCTTAAGAAATTCGCTATCTCTTGATAATTCGTAATATGCACTTGATTGATCTGCCCTTGAAGAATTCGTACTTGGAAGAGAAGAAATGCTCGAACTTGATTGATACCCAAATGGAGTGGAATGTTCTTGTATTTATACAACTTGAAGGAGAGAGGTTGCACCTTTTCATGAAAGGTCGGCCATCATAAAAATATAATTTCAATTTAATAAATACAATTTACAAGGAAGGTCGGCCAAGAAGATAATTACAAAGTTGCCATATGAAGCGCCTCTTTACATTGAATATAAATAAGGAAATATGAAGCCCGAAGCTGCAATTACATCAACATGCTCCTATTACAAAATTTGAAGCATCAATGTATATATGGCAAGGCAGTGTCCAATTTGGCCCCCTTGAGATAGGTGCTTGTGTCAAAGTTGTCTTAAGTGTTTTAAAGGAATGTTGACATTCTACAGTCCATTCAAATTTTGTCTTTAGTAAGACAAAAAAGGGTGCTGCAATTTTGCTGAAATCTTGAATGAGTCTCCTATAGTAGCATGCATGACCCAAAAAGACCCTGACATCTTTTTGCTTATGAGGCATAGGAAGCATAGAAATGATCTCAATCTTGTTGAGATCCACCTAAATACCTTCACTCGAGATAAAGTGTCCTAGAACAATCCCTTGAGTCATCATCATAAAACATTTTTCATGACTCAATGATAGGTTACGTTCTTTACACCTGTTCAATACCCTTTCTAGATTGTTGAGTGCTTCTTCATAGGTTTCTCCATATTTAGTGAAGTCATCCATGTAGATTTCCATGGAATCATGAGCATAGTCCAAAAAAATACTTAGCACTATCCTCTAAAAAGTTGATGGGGCATTACATAGTCCAAAGGGAAGAACAAAATAGGCATAGGTACCCCAAGAGCATGTAAATGTTGTCTTATCCTAGTCCTTTGGAGCTATTTTTATATGGTTATAGCCACTAAACCCATCCAGGAAAGAGAAGTATCTTTTCCCTGCTAAACAATCAATCACTTGGTTAATGAAAGGTAGGGGGAACTAATCTTTTCTTGTGGCTATGTTCAGCTCCCTATAGTCCACACATACCCTCCATTTTCCTCCTTTCTTAGGAACAATGACTAATGGTGACACCCATTGGCTATCAAAAATGGGATAAATGAAGCCTACATACAGTAGCTTTTGCAACTCAGTCTAGACTATTTCTCTTAAGGTAGGGTTTATTCTCCTTTGGGGCTGTCTAATTGGCTTGAAACCATCATTTATGTAGGGTTTATTCTCCTTTGGGGCTGTCTAATTGGCTTGACTATTTCTCGTATTGTTTATGCATCCCACTGAACAAGTGGTTTGGTTGCCTTGCCACTCGATGCTTCTTTCCAACAAGTTGTAATTCAATTAATTGTAATCATGACACCATATGCTCTTACCTTGCCCAATCCAAGATTTGGGTAACCAAAGAGTGGAAAGGAAGTTGTTATGCTTTCATTTACTTTGAAGCTTACATATTTTCAAAAAAAATTGAGTGTGGTTATTACAATTTTCCAAGATCGTCATGATAATATTCACTCCATCAAGATCATGTCTAATGTCGGGTGTCCTCACCCTCAAGTTATGATGTCAGATACTTCTATGAGCAACCTCATTGGTAAGGTTACAAGTTCTTGTATGGAACACATTGTTTTGAGCCCCTTTTCTATGAACTTGGTGGATGGGAAGATGTTGCCAACTATTGCTAATGACCACAAGAATGTGGACAAAGGATACACTTGCAAGGTTAAAAGGAAACACAATGTTGTGCTTGAAAATCCTTCAAATGATTTTTCTCTTACTAATAACAGCAAGATCATTCATTCTAATACAGCCCCTCTTCTGAGGCCTTGGGTGAAATTTGGTTTCAAACCGCCTTGACTGTCCTAGCTTTGTCTAGTTCCATGCTCCAGTCAAAAGCATTGTTGATCTCTATTGTTCTCTTCTTTGTATCGGCTTTGTCTCTCTTCTTGGGAAACTTGATTTGTTTGCTCTTTTTTCTTGTCTCAATGTTGATGAAATTCATCCTACTTGCCTCTAAGGCTTTCTTGTAATGGGTCCGGACCCTTTTCCCGTGTTTACCTTAACAAAATATAGATGCTTATAAGTTTATCCGCACCTTGGAACATCAAGACTTTAACAATCTTGTGAAAAAATAAAGGCAGAAAAAAAAATTAGATTAACAATGATGTGTAGGATCTCTATTCATAATGATTGCTTTGGAGAAAAATATTCTAGTCCCAATTAGATTTAAGGTTTACCCATTTTTTATTGTGTTTGTAAAACTAATTATATACGTTAAAACTATAGAGGTTATAGCCAACAATGAAGTTTCCTACTACAAGTTTCTTTGTACTCACCGCTAGTTTACTTAGCTATATTGTTTTCTATAATTATAAATTTATGTATGACTAAAATTGTTTGTGCAGCTTCCTTCCTTATCTTTACCATCACAACATTAATGAAATTGCTGTCCAATGCATGTACATATAACCAACTCCATTGATAGGCAACAATAGATAAAAATGGCATAATGGGAACAGCAGTACCAAATGCTCTTGAACCTGGAGCCATGTTGCCTCTAGAGGAAAAAGAGTCTATCAATGCAGCACCAGCTTATGCAAATGTACAGCTTCAATACCGTAGAAATAATATCTTCATAAAAGCAAAACTAAAATGAGGACAAAAGAACCCACTTGATACCCGTTGAGGTACTAGAATTCTAAATTCACATTTATGGACCACTTGTGTATAGATTACATTTGTTCATGTCATGGGTTTAATCTATGTTTGTTTTCTGCAGAATGAAGATGTTTTTGGTTTTCCTGCTACCCTAGTAGCTGCAGCTTCTGTCAGTGGCAGTGGCACAGCAACTGCTAAAATAACCAGAAGTTTTTGGAAACTGCAGCTACAATTTCTGGTAGCAGCTCTGCATCTAGCTCCAGTTCTTCTGTCAGTCACACGAGGAATTGCTTACTAGATGGAAATGAAGCAACTGCTGCTGTTTTACAGCCTCAACTAGTGAATTCAATCATTCAGCAACCTACTTTTCTTTTCTTTATTTCAACTGATCATCTTGGATGAGCTTACAGTGGACATCTGGTACTACAACAGGTTGATGTCTTATCCTTCACTAATCTCTCTGAAAGGCAATAATGCTCAGACTTTCAAATTATGAAAAGCATCACTTTATATTTTGTCTCTATGAAATCTAATTCTTATGGTGGTGAAAATCTTTTGCAGTGCCTCATGTTTTTAGCAACCACTCCTTCTATGACACTCATAAGATGTCTCACTCACAATTAACTATCAGAGCTTCATCAAGTGCTCCTCAAAAGAAACCAAATAATTCTCAGGGCATCTTTCCTCCTGGACCTTGCCAGTGGCAACATCAAGAGGTATTTACATCATCAAGGTAATCTATCTTTCAGAGGAGCTGTATTAAAGCAACCAAAGCATTTGACCCTCTCATGTATTCCTTGTTACATGTGAGCATCTTACCACCCACCAATCAAAAGACCATCAGAGTATAATATAAATGATTCTGACACTGGTGCAATCAAATATATTAATTGCTATTTGACCAAAAACAAGCTATCAAACACTCAGGCCCAGAGCAACCCACCTACCAAACACGCCACATTGTCAATATAATAAGCAGAGGAAAAATACTCAAGTGAATGAATGCCAGTACTTATGCTAATACAAATCTCCAAAACTTGCACTTAAAGAAATCATAGGCAGCACAACCAAAACAATGGAAACAGTAAATCCCTAATAAAGCTAGGCCATATATATTTTATATCGGAACCCTAAGATTAATGGTTAAAAAATTTATATGAATTTCTTGAATCATTTAACTAATAAGAAACCACTGACATCTATACAAATGTAATTTTTTTAAGCATCAACAAGGAATATATAGGATACATAGCCATCATCTAAAAAACTACCACCTACATAGCTTATCTCTTTGCCATCAGATATGCCCTCCATTTGGATTTTAACCTCTGCAACAAAGCAGCCCTGTTGAAGCAACCCCTGTCAAACACAAAAGCCAGTGAACAGTTCTAATCAGGGTCTGTGAACCAGACCTGAAAGAAAAAACAAAAAAGATAATGTTGTATTTTTGGTAGGATACATTCAGTGGTGAGGAAGAAGCAAAGAATAAACAGTTGATTGCCAAAAGTCATGACATCAGGGTTGCCTGTAATGGAGTTGTAACATTGCCATTGCTTCTCACTGTCCATGCCTTTATGTCTCCACCATAAATGACAGGCACCTGTAATTTCACATTACTAAAATAAATATATGAATTACACCTTTTAAGTTCCTGCCCTACCCCATGCTGACTTGCCCTCTACTCATAAATTGCCACCCATTTCACATAATGAGGTACAGTAAATTACATGTACCAATTTAATGCCTGCCTCAGTCTAATCCAAGCCCTTTAACTGCATCTATCCAACATACTGGATGCACTTGTTAACAAAATAATAATTAATTAGAATTTAGAAACAGCATGTATTAGCTTTGACAGCTTAATTTGTATTTGGTTAAAGAGTGCATCCAACATGCTGGATAGATGTTGTTGAGCCCTTATGACATTGAGACACTATCTGCTGATAACACCTCTTTTGGTTCGTTAATTATTTTGTCATACTGTGCAAAATCTTTTGGCAACATTACAGAGATCAATAGAACATAGTATTTTTTATTTATATCACATGATGGTGTACAATCCCTCTCTATGATGGAGACCCCACCATATGCATGGAGATTCCTTGAATGTAATTTAATTACAGAATATTAATGAAGGAGAACAAGTACAACAATTAGGAAACAACCCACCTCATTTAGATAACCCTTCATGATAAAAACTTAAAAGAGTACTGCTCATAACATAGTTCTCATGTATCTGACTCAAATATACTCTTTTATCCATACTGAGATTACATTCTTTATTCACATACAAATGCATACTCAGGAATTACTCTGATAGGCTTGTGGCTGTATATCTGGATAAAAATATGGTTTTCAACAGGACTGGCCTACTAGGGATGAACATGTACAACATTTGAAGGAGGTTATTTGAGGTTCTTAGGAGGGAAAAAAAATCCCTATATAATTATTCAAGATGTCTTATGACTTAAGAGGGAAATATGAAGTCAAAGTAGATGCCCAAGAAGTATATATGCATGGGGTTTAGCCTTCTGCAAAAATGAATATTCTCTTGTAAAAGTATATATAATGCTTTTACCTGAACTGTTTGTATAGGAGGCAAATTTTAGAATATTTATTATTCTAGCTTAAAAATATACATTTAGAGGTTTTCCATTGGTCTGTCTCAGTTATAGTTACTATGCAGCAGCAACAGCAAAAAAATTAGGAAGAATGGTAACTTTCAAAATATAGACTAGTTGTCTATGGGCCCTTGGTCTGCTGGTAAAGCTCTATGGTTCTGAATGAGCCTCAGGGATCAAGTCTTGCTTAGTGCAAGGCCCCAACACCATAAGGAACAAAGCCAAGATTGTGCCCTGAGCAACTTTGGTGGAATGAATACTCCTCACTCCTTGGCTCTCAGCCAAAGAGGTTACAGCCTAAGGGTCTGTTGAGACCTAATTCACACATCGCCCCATTGCAAATGGGGACCCTAGCAGTTTTCCTTTTTAGGGTTTTGTCATTGCATCTAGGTTTCATCTGGTCTCCATTTGGGGTTTAGAGTTTAAGCTTTTTTGAATGGTCACCCGAGTCGAGCGAAGAATTTGAGCCTGAATCATTGTGCAAACATCATCACGGTACTTAGAGGACCCAAGGGACGAAGATTGATCGTCGTTTCAGCCGATTCTGACATCTCTTACCTTTTTGGGGTCTCCACCCTAGACCTCCTATTTTTTAGGGACTTCATTTTTGGCACTTTTGGCCCAAGTTAGACTTCCTATTTTTTAGGGGCTATTTTTGGAAAGTTACTATTTTTGGCAAAGTTTCCATATTTTGAAAGTGCCCGAATTTCGAAAATCCACTCAAAAGTTCCAAAAAACTAATGGAAATCACAGAAAATCAGTTTGAAAAAATTCATGAAATTCATGATGAAAATTTGAAAATCAATGAAATCTGGAAAAAATCAGTCAAAAATCACAGAAAAATGTTGACAAATCTGGAAAAATCTGTGAAAAGATTGAAAATCATGGCAAATTCGCCTAAGTATGGAGGTAAGAATTCATGAAGACATGGAAGAAAGGCTGAAAGTTTAACCAGCAAACAGAATGGAGAACAAAATTAACGGCAAGGATATGATTCGCCTTTGGAAGAATAGAAATGGCATAAATTCTTGCCAAGTCCGCCATGGAGATCAAGCAATGGCATAGACTCATGGCAAGTCCGCCCAGCTCAAGAAAGGATGGCACAGGGCTAAGCAAAGTCCGCCCTAAGACAATGGCTTGGCAAGAGATGAAGCCCGCCCAGCTCACAAGGTAATGGCATGGCAATGAAGAAAGTCCGCCTTTGGAAGAAAGTTTGGATGGCATAACACTAAGGTAAATCCGCCTTGCCATGGCATGGAGAAGTGCCAAGTCCGCCCAGCAAAGCAACATGAAATGGCTCAAGTGGAGATGAAGTTCGCCCTGCAATGGCACGACGTGAGACAAAGTCTGCTCCAAAGAGGATGGCTTGAGGGTAGGCAAAGTCTGCCCAGCATAATGAAGGATGGCATGAGGGTATGTGAAGTCTGCCCACCATAAAGAGGTAATGGCATGAGTGAAGGCAAAGTCTGCCCCAAGCCATGTGGCATGAACACAAGCCAAGTCCGCCTAGCACAACAAGGCATGGCTTAAACATGAGTAAAGTCCGCCATAAAGAAGTTGACACAAGTGAAAGTGAAGTCCACCATATAAAATGTGAAGTGGCTTGAGCATAGGCTAAGTAAAAAATGGATAGCTTGAGACAATGAAAGTCCGCCCTTGGATAAAAAATCGAAAGAATAACTAGCAAGTCCACCATACCAAGAAGAAATAAAAAAAATCAAAATTATGCCTAAGCTTAGACATTGAAATATTAAATGATATGCTTGGCACCTTAAGAAATTCGCCATACTTAGAGAAAAAAAGGAAATTTTTCCTAAGTCTAGCATTCACATGTCTAAAAAAAATTCGCCTGAGACTTAGTAAGATGGAAAGAGTATGGCAAAATAAAATTGGAAGAAAAATTTTTGCCTAAGGCAAAGACAAGAAAAGTTTAAATGAAAATTGCCTTAGATAAAAAATAAAAATGCCATAAAGGGGTTGAAAACAACACATGGAAATAATTATTTTAATTATTTTAATTTTTATTTTCAACACCCAAAGAGATAAATTTGAAATTTTCTTTAAGACTCGAAATTGGAAAGAGACAAAAAGAACTTCACTAAATTGGCGCCAAACTTAGAAACTTTCCCAAAGACTGTTGTTGAAGATAAAATTTGCCATTCAGAAGCTGAGTGCAAACCAAGTTCAGACTTGATTTAATGGAAACAATTGAATTTTGTTAAATGAGTCGAATTTCTCATCTTTATAATTGGATTTGCTTCTCATTTTGCAAGCATTCAATTTTCGAAAGAAAAGTTGTGAGAAGAAATTTTGGCTAAGGCAGAAAAGTTGAGAAAGTTTGAAGCAAAGTGAAGGAAGCAAATTCATACCAGCCAGCACTGTGATCTTGTCTATTTCATTTTTTCCAGAGAGTCAAGCAGATTTATTTACTTTACTTCATTCTAGCACGAAAACTTCGTTGATTCTTTCATTTCCAGCATAATCTTTCACGAAGTCTGATTTGTCAATTAGCTGGAATGTTTTTCGGGTAATTTAATTTTCATTTTAATATTCTCTTTGTATCTTCTTGCAGATTTATTTTCAAGAGAATAAAATGAAGTTCGCAAGTAAAGGTGCACAGCCGCAATCCAAGATCAAATCCAAATGGGAGAACATTGTGGACACCGACCTCGGCCATGTTGATTTTGATGATTTTAAGAAAAGAATGTACGGAAATGATGGACTTTTACCTACGCCAATTGCAAGAAGGATGATGCGCAATGGTATTGTTCAAGCAGCTGGATTTCCGCCAGCAAACGAATGCTAAGAGCTCATGGTAGAGTGTGCATTGCATTATAATGTGCAGGAAAGACATATAGAAGCTCCTGATGGAAGAGTACTAGCATATTTGACTGAGCCAGCCATACAAGAAACATTTGGAATTCCAGCTTACCACCGGACATCTTATCGAACCAAAGATGATGCACGTAAACTTTACGAAGATCAGCAAGATCTCTGTGCATCAAATATAAATAAGTTCTAGTTGCTGAAGCCCAGACCTACTAACTAAAAGATGCTGAAGAAATTATCCAGAACAGATTTCAAAGAAGAATATGGAGATATTGTCTTACTACTTAATAGAATGGTAGGCAATCCTCAGGGTGCGCCTTTTGAAACCCGGATGTATTATTTCATTGATGAAATAACTTTCGGGGTGAAAATG
The DNA here is from genome assembly GCA_007258455.2 of Sequoia sempervirens. Classification (NCBI taxonomy): domain Eukaryota; kingdom Viridiplantae; phylum Streptophyta; class Pinopsida; order Cupressales; family Cupressaceae; genus Sequoia; species Sequoia sempervirens. The sequence goes on from VDFB02077702.1 coordinate 28,772, forward strand.
TTCAACTGGTCTAGAATGATCAGTGACAGTCTCCATGAGCAGTTGGTCAACCTGGAAAGAACCAAGACCTTCCATATGAGTTCTTATGTCATATATTTGCTCGCAAGGACCTACAAATATGCTGGCCTGATTTGCAAAGGTGTAGTCGACAACGGCGAAAGAGAGTTCAAGTCCTACGATTGCCATCCCCAGTTGCAACTGAAGGAGAAGTCACACTTCAGACGAGCACATTACGCCTTTCTTATGTATATCACTCGACTTCTCTAAGGTGGAACACATCAGAGGCTCACCCGTGAGGCCTAAAGTCTGATTGGTAGATATGGATCCTAATTCATCCAATTTCCCAAATTTACTTACATCAGGATTCAAGGATTCACAGGGCGCCCGTACAGACTGCCCATTTATCCTACCAACAAAATGGTTTTGTTAGAAGTTCTGAGGCAATTGAAGACATATCAGAAAATCCAAAGGCCAAAGAGAAAGCAACGGTCACTTTTCCGTTCTTCATCGGCAATATGGAAGAATCATGTTCATCGGCGCAAGCAGCAGAGAGTGCTCAACTAGAGATGCAAAAATACCCGTTCATATCATACAAGCCCAAAAGTGACTTTGATCCACTCCACCACATTGGAACTATGGACGGAGAGAAATATAAGCACAGGATAGACTTAGAAGATTTTTGGGCCAATGCAGCTGATGAGTATGATGTGAGAAAAAGACTGTGGTCAAGATTGCTGTTGAATATGATAAGGGCGACAAAACTCTTCCAAGTACCTGATCAGCTGGAGGATGACGAAGTATATGTGCAGCTGGGTTTCGATGAAAGGTAGCCACTTCCCCCTATCAGATGGTCTGACCCCGAACTTGGTGACCTGTCGACATTCATGAGGCCTATGTTCAAATATTCCCAATGGTGGATAGACCAGCAAGTGCAAGTTTTACGGCAAAGAAATGTACTGTTCACATATGAATTGATGGGGATACAAAATCCTGTTCCTCAAATGTTAGTGCATCTCATGGAGGTGGACCAACGGATGTTGCCAACTTGAAAAAAAGAAAAGAGATTGATGACCCTGAAAAGTAGAACAAGAAGAAAACAGTAGATGAAGGACCCGCTCAAAAGAAGCATAAATCCAAGCCCCTTCATTCGGCTACGTCCAGGAATATAGATGAAATATTGACCATGGAAGAGGAGTCTTGGGAGCAAGTCAGAATTCCTTCACCAGTTAGGGATATGGAGCCGATGTAGTTAGAAGATGATGCTCATCCTTCTCCTACAGGCACTGAGATTCTAGAATCAGACGATGACATGGACATCATGGATGGAAAATTTGAAGAGGGAATGATTTCTGCCCTCAAGGGAATCCAGGAAGACCCATCCGTGCAAGAGATTCAAGAAGTTCAGGATATGCAGGACGTCCAAGACCAACAGGAAGATGTAATTGAACAGTCAACCATCCCAGATTGGCTGAAAGAAAGACTAAAGAGAAAGGCGCCAGTAGAGGTACCTAAAGAGGATGATGTCGCAAACTTCTTGGCTAGGCTAGAGCAGGCTGCCACAAGAAAGCCAGCCAAGAAATTTTCTACCATACAAAGAGATGAGGCTAATAACCGCATAGTGCAGATTGCAGTGCCTATAGTTGATAAATTCCAAGATGAGATTGCCCCGAACAAATATGCCATCACAACTATTGATATGGGTCCTACAACGAAAGGACAAGAAGTTGAGGACTTAGATAATTCTGTTGCCACCATCAAATCTAGGCTAGAGAAGGAAGTGGCGAAGAAGGAGGAGTATAAAAGAGAGATTGAGCATCTAAAAGAGTATATCCAGCACTTAACCAGGCCACTTAATCAAGGTGACCAATCAGCACCTCCACTTCCAAACTCTTCACAGGAACCGGTCAAAAATTTTGAAGAAGAGTTGACTACAACCAGAGAAGCTAAAGAATGGATGGCTGGAAAGAAAGAAGAGGCGATGGCATTTGCGGAGAAGCTGGCATGTGTATGGGCAAACTTCCTTTCTGTTATCACAAGTTGCAGACTTAGCAGAAGCATGGGATGGTCTCCAAGACATACAGAGTAAAATTATCCCATGTCTTCATAAAATAAAGGGCATTCCAAAGCAGAGGTTGATTGATGAAAAGATTATTGAAGCCGGAGTTGCATATGATTTCAACGGCTGGTACTAAGCACTGATCTCACAGGGAGAAGTCCTGTAAGGGTAAAGCAAGATGGCGCCCAGATTGAAGAACAGGCAAAGGAGATTCGGAGTAAGATTTACCAAATGGTTGCAGATATGCTTGACAAAGACATTGTCCGAAAGAAACACTTGCAGCCAGAAAATTTAAAAGAAAAAGTTCAAAGAATTTTCTCCACCACTTTTGGGCCAATCATAAAGGAAAATTTTACCAAGGCATTCAGCTTCATGACCGTCATAGATAACTTTTTTGCTGCATGAATCAAAATGGACGATCACCTTTGCAAAATGTGCAGAAAGTTTGGACTTGCTGGAGTACAAAGTCAATGCGCTGCTGGACATTACCATGGAAAAAGTAAGCCTGATCGTGTCCAGGTTCACCAAACGTAGTGCTTTGCGAGTGGATAAGGATGCAACTCCCAGTGCATGAAGTTCTCTTCAATTAACTGATTGATGTTTAGGCAACCCTAATTAGGGTTTAGTTATTTTAGATCTGGGCCGTTAATCTCATGTTGATCCTGGCCATTCATTGTAATTTAGAACTCTATATAAACCCCTCCCCTCTCTCTCATTTGAAAAAAAAAATCATCATTAGGAGAGGAATCAATTGTCAATTAGTGATTAGAGATTAGAAGAGATTGTAGAGAATAAGAGAGAAAGTTTTATGAAATTGTTGCAAAAGACTATCTTGATAATAAAGTTCATAATGCATGAGATGCTTTGAATCCTTTCATTGTCAAATGGTTGGATGGTTGCATATTTATCTTTCTCATCCAATAGATTTGAATTAGAATTTCATTTAAATGTATGTTAAGAGAATGACAGATTGATAGCAAAGATTAGTGGAACTTAGCTCATACTTTCTTTGAGTGGATGCTTTTCACTCAATGCGTAAAGATTAGTGGAACTTAGCTCATACTTTCTTTGAGTGGATGCTTTTCACTCAATGCGTAAAGTTAGAATGAGCTCTATTGTGGACGCTTCAACGTTTACTTCGAATAATATTGTTCTATTGATGGTATTGTTCGTGGTGAAGAAATTTTAAGCACAAATCCCAAAAGATTGCACTTGCTTTGTGTAGTTGTCGTTTAGCGTGGCAAAACAAAGTATTGTTTATTTAGTTTCACTCAATCCTTGCTGTCTCTTGATTTCGTAGGAATAGCATAGGACTCCTAAACCCTTACTCTTTTTTTACTTTTTTTTAAAAGTCAGAAAATTCCAAAATGATACTGTATCTGTGTCCTTGCTTTTATGAGTAACTTATCAAAAGTAAATCCCTATTGTGCCCCCAACAAATCACATCAACCACAGAGCTTATCCACACCTAACTGAAACATTGGAATTACCGTATGATCTTTCTTGCAGTCTTAGCATACGAGGTAGTTTTTCAAGAGGGGATAGAGCATCTTTGACACTTTATTCTAGAATGTTTGTTGTGTCATAAAACACGCATCAACAGGGTCATGTTCCTATATCAAGTAGCTAAATGATTCTGTGGGTTTGATATAAAACCCTCCAACAACAACAACAAAAAAAAAAACAGATTAGTTTGTGTTCCAGTCTTCACCCAAGGAAGGAAGCATGCAGCTGTACGTTTCAAATTTTGACATTGCATTGTTTCAATTCATAAGCAACATGGTTAATCAGAAAAATCTATGTTGGAGTGAATATTTCCTTTCTGACACGTTTGGGCTTCAATGCAAATTAGCAGTTAACAGAAATGTAAAACTCAAGGGTACATTGATGGTAGTCAAGCAACAGAAATGAGAAGTGTATAAACTTGGCACTTGAAAAGCATGTAGCATTCATCAAAAATAAGTGTCTACACTGCTATCAATCAACAAGCATACAAAAAAGAATATAAGCACTACTGAAGCAAACATGGACTCCTGATATGGCATTAAATTCCACCCATACTTGCTGAGGTAAACACCCTTCAGTCTATACTTTTCATTCCTTCCAAGTATAATTGCAAGGTTACATGGAGAAGTAATCAGCTATCAAAATTAGTAAATACACTTTGTAACTTATTGTAGGTATTTGAAACATTAAGTAAAATCCTTCACTGAGATTTCCAGTAGAGACAATCTTCTAGCAATTCTCTTCATTGCCCCTGATCCAAATTTCCAACAGTTTCTAATGGCAATAACTAATAAAAGTGCTAGATGCAACATATAGAAGCTAGATGATTAAATTTAAGCAATAAAAGTCAATGCCATGAGAAAAAATGGACACCCCCTGGTGCAAAACTTCAAGACAAATCACTTTGCATGCCTTTTGACATCATATTACTTCCATCTTGCATACCATTGTTACTCGTTACATACTAGTCAACACAATGAAAAACAGCCCATACTCCATATACACATTTTGATAGAAATGTCAAAAAATATTAAATTTAGACAATGAAAAGGACTCACGTCAAAAAGGATTGACATAAAGTATGACCCCATGTATATGGCTAAGTTAGACTACTAATGCACATAATTTCAAAAAAAAAAAAGAAAAGCTTACTTTTAGCACATTTTATGTTGTAACCACACTATGAACACGACCAGATAAAAGGGACACAATATGTCCTTGGGTAAGAATACTATGGATTATGATGCATGTGGCTAATATTCTGCAATGTTCTGAGTAAATAAAAGTTTTATCCTACAATGCTCTTACAAATTATAAAACAACTTCGTAGGTTGCAGGAGGAGATTAACTCATTCAAAGGAGGTCTACTGTGATCATCAGGCCAGTGATTTCAATTTGACAGAAATGGAATGAGAGTGAACGAGATCTCATGGGAAGATCTTTGGGCAGAGCAGACAGTCAGTAAGAATATTTCATGTCCGAAGTCATACTTTGCAAAAAAGACAAAAAAGCTGTGATACCAGGCTGGCTAAGGTAGTTAAAATAAACATCAACATTGAACATGAAAATCCTCTTATGGGCATGGATTATCCTTTCTGAGGAGATTAAACTCTTGGATTGGTGAATTCCAAATAACTGGTACACCTTTGTGCAAGGAACTAAATGCCAGGGGTCTTCTGCAAGTATTAAAGATAAAGGCAAGGCTAAAATGAAGGATACCACCCGATATGATGTGATACAGGCTTGACAGAACAGAATGTAAAGATCTCCCGAGAAACTGCTTATAGGAATTTTAGGGGTAGGTGGCAGGAACAAAGCAACACAAAATGCAGTTGAAAAATAATGAATATGTGGCCTAGAAGGTTGGTGCCTCAGTCTTGGTCCGTTTTGGTGTTTCTATGTAAATAAAGCCAAAGTCTCACAGATGGAAAGTTAAATAGAGATCAGGGTATTGTTTCACTTATCTTCTCCACTAATGTGTTTATTCATATTGGGATTGCTTATGCTCTTTGTGATGCATTTGATGGGGCTTGCTTTTTCTTTCGAATCTTTGATAATTAACTTTTTACCCATATAAAAAAATAAAAAATAAAATTCCTAGACAATGACCCACTACTATTTCAAACAAATATTTGAACATTAAAAAAAAAAAAAAAAGCCAAATGGTGTATAGCAAAATTTCTAAAGTGGTATTGTTATCCTGCCTGACAAATGAATTAGATATATCATATTTACAATGATCTAGACAGATTTGTATAATTCAATATTACCAGCAATTTACAAGATTTGGTGTCAATCATCTCAAGCTCAGGCTTTTTGACTTTCGTGTAAAAGCTTTCCTGAATATTAAGTACATCTTATGGCAGTATGCACAAAAATTGCTAGAGATGTTTTTAGGAAGATGAGAAGCAAACGCAGATGCCAATTCTTCCAGCTAGACTACCTCACAAGAGTTTCATCAACATGCATCCTTTCATCACATTCTGTTACTATCAGTTATTTATTCCTATAATTTGTCCCATTTTCAGGCAACATGTCAAGTTGACCACATAACTGATTGTGCAGATCAAAGAGACAGTGAAGTATGGTCAAAATGAGAAAGCATGGATTACAATATTCTTAAAGTATGTAAGTAATCCATGCTGACTTAAGATTGGGCATTAGATTACATTTGTTTTAACTGCAGTCATTGCATCTAGGTCTAACCAACTCACATGAGTTGGGACGTGAGCTACACGAGAAATTGGGCTCTTGTGGTAGAAAATAACCAGATTCAATTCCCAGTAGACATGCTCCATTTTTATCACAACCAAGATCATGTTGTAGCCTCAACAATCTTAATATTGATGAAAAAGGTAGAACTTTACTGTGAATATCATCCAACAGCTAGGTCCAAATTGTATCGTAAAATAGAAAAAGGCTCACCAAATACACTCCAGAGAAGAGTACTGCCCATATCATCCAACAACTAGGTCCAAATCATCTCCTGTAATAGAAAAAGGCTCACTGAACACACACTGAATGATCAACTCTGAAACAGTAATAATTTCTGTAATTATGAAGAGCAGGCCGTACCCCTAAAATCATGACCTTATTTTAACATCTCATTCTTAAAATTATGACCCTGTTCTACCATCCCATTCTCAAAAAAAACCCATTGTACAATCTCAATCTTAAAATATGACCCTGTTCTATCATCCCATTCTTAAAACAATAATTGAGAAGTGTCTTGGCCTCCTCTGTTCTGCCATATTTGAATAGCCCATTCATCAAAGTCCTATTTAAGATATCATCAGGACTAATACCATTGTCCAGCATCTCCTGAAAAAGACAACTTCTCCAAAATGTTATTCATTGCATTTCCCATCGATAAGAGCATTGTATGTCATTGAGATAGGGGCTACATATGACGTCCCATTTGAAAAAATTTAATATCCCAGAGGGAATATTTTGTAATATCCAATAAAGTTCAATTCTGATTTCTATACAATATTATATACACCTGAAACTATACTTTTTCCAATTGGTATCTCTAATAATTAATCAAGTTTGCACAATTAAATATCTCATTTAAAGATAGCAATCAGATTTGTTTATTAACAGGAAATGTTATTAACTTGAAATTTTAATAATGTCTACTAGAACATCAATCAAATCAACACAATGGTGATTTCCATGTTTAATCACTCTTGAGAAATTGTGGGTTTTCCTCCTTCAATTCCTCCACGAGAGGTTTTGTCTTCAAGTCAAAAGAACTGCAGTTCCATGCTGCAAAGGAGTAATAATCAGATGATAAAAGATGTATTCTTCATATGGCAGTTACTTCTCCTTGTTTGGTCTCTCTTATATATCTTTTTCCTTCAGTAGTCATGATTCTTCACATGCCCCTTGACTTTCAATAAAATTAAAATTTTATTTTACATTTATAATAGTAGATAAGAGGGATTCGCTACTCACGAATTCTCTTCATTCAGAGACCCTCACGGGGCGAACTGCCCTAAACTACCTCAAGGAAAAGCGGTGAGAGTTATATAGTCAGAAAGAAGCAAGTCACAGAGATTTTATGGACGAATTGACAAGCTCTCAGCCAAAAGACGGCAGCGCAAAATAAGGACGATAGCACAACACACTAGCATCTCAGAAGCGCGCTAGCATCTCGTAAGGACCAAAAAGTTTGTCATAGAAAATACCAAAGTGACTACTTCTATTGTAATTGCTAAAAAATATTGCAATAAACAACAGAATATAACAGAATTGAAATAAAGTGAAGTAGAACTAATAAAGATAAGGAGAAGAAAGGAAGAAGATGCTCACAATAATCCAAGTAATGAAGCCTCCAGTTAGTAGATATCTTTGATACTTGCATCTATAAGATTGAGAGAAAGTGTTGGGGTTGTATAGGGGTTTGCCTCAATCAAACCCCCATTTTGGTGTTCCCACCTCCACAGACAACCAGATAGAAAGAAAGACTGAAATGAACAAAGCGTGTGGTGAAAGAAAACCTGCTTCAGGAGTAGAACCCGCACCACCAAGTGTGAGTGATAGAAGCAATTCTCACTCGAGGAGGAGAACCCGTATCATGAAGGATGAAATAGATAGGAGATGTGATAGCAAAGTAAAGAGACCTCAATGTAGAAGGTTGTTTCAGTACTATGTGTCATCCCCAAATTAAGAACTATAATACGTAGGAGAATTCTAGAATGAAAAGAAGAAGGGCATATACTCAAGATGAAGAGGATGCAGATCTTCGATCCGGTATACACAAGTTGAGAAGAAAAAGAGAATTTCATAATGTAAGCGCCTCACAAGCCCGCAGACCTACAATGAATGTGTCCTCCAAGATCTCTCACATGAAGGAAATCCAAAAAAGCGCCTTACAAACCCTCAGACCTGCAAGGAAGGTGTCCTCAAAGATCTTTCACATGAAGGATACCCAGAAAACACCTTACAGACCCGCAAACCTGCAAGGAAGGTGTCCTCCAAGATCTCTCACATGAAGGAAACCCAAAGAAAGCGCCCTACAAACCCGCAAACGTGAGGGGGAGTGACCCCCAAGATCTCTCACATGGAGGAAGCCCAGAAAAAGCGCCCCGTAGACTATAGGGAGGCATCCCCCAAGATCTCTCGCATGGAGGAAACCAAAGGAAGGAGACTCCATATAGTCAAAAAGCGGCTTCACAGGCGCACCTGCAAGGCGAAAGCGGTCACACAGGCAAGTAAGCGGACTATCACGCAAACCGTTGATAAATTAGAAGGATTTCAAAGGGGTCCCTCGGGAACCCTTCAAAAGAAGAGGGCTCCATGCAAGGGACGCACTGTTTAAAAAGCGAGGTCTAGTTAGGCTACCCCAAGCTAGACACCCATGAATTCATTTGAGAGAAAAGCTTTCAAAGAGGTCCCCCCGGGAACCCTTCAAGAGAAAAAAAAAGAGGGGGTGGTCCACTCAAGGGACGCTTCATTTGAAAGATATTGAGAAGAGAGGGGGTCCTTAGACGGATACACATCTCCAGAACAAGTTATCACTGCCCCCAACATACAGTGGAGGAGAACCATGCAAACATACAGGATAGAGGTAAACCTCGATATCACTTGTCATGCAAAGTAAAGGCAGGTGCTTCAATCAAACAGGAGTTTGATGGCACCTGAATCATGAAGTTATTGTATTTTATCTTTCAAGGCCTTACATTCACTAGTGGAATGGCCAAGCACTTGATGGTATGCACAAAAAGAATGTTTTTATTTATCATGTTCATGAGATTTCTTGTGTGTAGGAGAAGGGAGAGTGATCAAGTGGGCTTTAAGAAGCCGCAACAAAATACACTCTTGCTTACATAAAGGATGAGTAGGAAGCAACCCTTTCTCTTGTAGAGAAAAGTTTGACTCTTCAAAAGAAGATACGAAGGTAGCAAACAATGGAGGATCTACATGGAGAGTATTATTTTGGCATAGGGGATCATACTCCTCTATGAGATCGCCATCATCTTTCTTGATAGGATTACCAGCATTAACCTCTTTAGTAGAAGTGCAATCATCTTCCTCAGAAAGAGGATCAACACTAAGAACATTACAATTTACATTTACCTTACCCCGCGATACAGAAGAATGACCATCTCTGATAGCAAGTGTGGATGATATTATTGCAAGGTCTGAGTGGATCGAGTCAACTTTATATTCCCCAATGAAGGAGTCTATAAAGTCTAAGGGACCCCAATCATCACCAAGATGCATTCTTTTGAGAAGCAGAAAGAGTAGACTTAAGATTTCTTTCTTCAGAAGGATCTTCTTCAGGGACATCTATCTCAAGAATATCCTTTGTAGTAGGTATTGCTGGAGTAAACATCGACACATTGGAAGACACTAAAGGAATAAGAGTAGTGTTGATGCGTGTTTTATGACTCACCAAGCACTTTAGAATAAAGAGTCCAAAGACGCTCTATCCTCTCTTGAAAAACTACCTCGTATGCTAAGATTGCTAAAAGATCATACGGTAATTCCAATGTTTCATAAGTTTGGGGATGGACAAGCTCAATGGATGATGTGATATGCTGATTTCACAAAGGGACCTTGGGTAATGAACTATTCAAAAGTAGGAATTTAGATTGATTTGACATTGCCTGAATGGTTTACTGCCTACTCTGAGGGGGATAGTGTGTGTAATAATTGAAGTATCGTATGTTTTCAGACCCTCGTATCTCCAGGCAATAATGTCTTTAAATTCTTTTAAACTTTTGATTATCTGCTCTTTTTCTTCATTCGTGCACACCTTGCCAATAGGAACATTTCTCACTTCCTTTTGCGTTCCAAGGTTGACCGCTTCATGTTGACCTCCTTCGCTTCTTTGCTACTTTATGGCATTGATCTAATCTTGTCAAAGATTCTTTTGAGCTGAATCATTCCTCTGGGAATGATGTTAGTCTTCAGGTTCATAATACCATCTGCATCAAATTCAGTTTCTCCCCGATCTTCTTCTTTGTCAATGACTTGAGTGAGGAAAACATCGGAATTAGTTAAGAAGTCCAAGATGTGTTTGTCGTCATTGAACACTTGGAAATTTGTAATGTTATCTGGGATTGATGGAGTCGAAGTGATTTCCACTGTAAATTTTTTCACGGCATCCATCTAAAGTGGCTCTAGGGAACTTGTTGATTGGGCTAAGGAATTCACCACTTTATTTTGAAAACGATATACTGATTTGATGTTGAAAGCATCAAAGCTTTCAATGAGATCCCATACTTGGTTTCTATATCCTCGCAATCTTTTATCATGGCAAGCATATTTCTTACTTACTTGCCTTACCACCACTTCTAAGTCGCTGTAAACATGCAAGATTTTAACCTTCTTCTGGATTGCGTGGAGCAATCCGTGGACTAAGGACTCATATTCTGCCGCATTGTTGGTGCAGGGGAACTGTAATCTCAGGGCTGATAAGTAGGTCTCACCTGATGGGCTAATCAGCTCATACCCAGCTCCGTTCCCCTTCTTGGATTTTGAGCCATCGAATCTCAAAGTCCAAACATGCTCTCGGTCCAGCAATTGTTTGGGGCTAGGTATTTCTTTCTTCTGAATTTCTTCAACTGAATAATCTACCTGAACCTTGTTCACTTCTTGAGTGATTTTTGCTTTTGGCGAGAATTCTCTATCAGAGTCACTGTTTTCATCTTGTATTGTCAATTTAAAGTATTCGTCTCCAGGGACTTGGGGAAATCTTTTGTATACTTGGTCCAATGCCATCTTACATACTACACAGGAGAACTCTGAATGGAAAGCATTGTGGTTCGGCAACAATTGGGCAGCAATAAGTCTTGCACGAAAGCATGACTTCCCAATTCCTTCTCTTGTTTTACACTTTTGAGCACAAATCTTTTAAAGTTTTCAAACATGCTTTCACCTTCATCTGGTGAAAGTTCTTCATCACTTTCCATAGGAATTCTGAACTTTTCGGTGTATCTTCTTGATTATTTGAGCAGTGTAGCATCAGGACTTCCGATGTTTTTGGTCTATACTGACCAAGATCTGTTTCACAAAACAAAATTTCATTACTTTCTCCGTACTCAGTAATTATCATCTTAAGTCTTGGTGTACTTTCAACCTTGATTTGATTGGGAATACCCTTCCATGGTAACCACATGTGTGAAAAATCAGTGGCGAAGTAACCATTCAACCTACAGGTCCAGTCTCTTCCTAGAACCATTCCATATCCTCCTGGGATATCGACTACTGAAATATCAATGAAATGTTGAATCCTTGGATCAGTTGATATTTGCATATGAATATTGTTTAACTCTCCTACGACTGGAACCTCCGTCTTGTCCAACTGGGTCACTTTCTTGTCGTCTTCGTAGGTGTTAGTCCCAATCTTTGACAAACAGTTAAAGGCATTACATTATTGGATGCTCCCGAATCAATCAGACAGTTATGTAGGAGTTTATTGAAAATTCTAAGCGAAACGAGGAAGGGAGTTGGTTCATCTTTCCCTTGATAAAATATCATAGGGCTTCCTCTCTGCATACTAGCTTCTGTCTCTTTTGTTTTGACCTTATTATTCCTCTCGATCTGTGAAACTCCTGCTTCTTTGTTTGAATTTTCTATCTTGTTTTCTTTTGGACTTTGACGTGCTTGCACAGTTTTGACCGTTTTCTGTCCTGGCATTTCTACGCCTTCTTTCACTTCATACATGCCTCGAGTTACTTTGGGACTCCGAGATCTATAAGTAACATTTGCAGTCTGTGGTTGTGCTTGAGAAAATTGTAATTGTTCATCTTGAACCATATTGACATTGCCTGTAAGATTTGCAGTCCTCTGAGTTGTGTGGGTTGGATCTTGTGTGGGATCTTTTAAGCTATCAAGAAAAGTGTTCCTTATTTCTGGTACTTTCATCAGTTCAAACAATGACACGTTCACTTTGATTTTCTTCACTTCCTCTATAACGTACCGACTTGATCTCTTCAATTCATCTTTAGGAGTACTACTACTAGTAGAACTACTAGTATTATTTCCTTGCCTGTATTGTGGTGCATCTTTTGGAAAAGAGGGGTTATTACTTGCATTCGGGTGTGGTGGAGTTTGAAAATTGTGTGGGGGAACTGATGAGGTTAAAGGCTCTTGATTCTTTCTATAATAAACCTTTGGCTGTTCGTTTCCTGTTTGTTGAAACGTCTGAACCTCTTTTATGCCTTCGACCAATACACTGTTGTTCAGAGGTGGGAAATAGTAATTCATTGTGTCTTCTACTGGTCCATCAGCAATTGCGTGTGAATACATAGGAGGTGGCGCCTCCACTGGCTCATTGGCTGATGCTGGTGGGAACCTTCCAAATTGGTCAGGTGCTTGATATTGTTCAAACTGTGGTGGAAATGTGAAGTCCTCCAAAACTAAAGCTTGATCGTACTTCACTATAGGGACTATAGCAGTAGACGAGTCATCTGGCATTTCCCTTTGTATTTCCTTTTGGAAAATATCGGCTGCGAGCTAAAATTCTCTGCACTGTGTCTCAAAATGTTGATTGGTGTTGTGTAATCGACACCATCCTGACAAGGCTGATTCAGTGAGTATACTTTTTGTTGGACGATTCTCTCGAGTTGTGGGATTATCTAGGGGCGATGGCACATTTCCATTGTTTGGTCCTGTATTCCATGCCCTCTTCTAATATCCTTGATTATTGTTATGGTAGCCTTGAGCATTGCTTGATTGACCTTGGTAATTTTGATAATTACCCTGGTGTCCTTGAGAATTCCTTTGCATACTATGGAGTTGATTGTTTTGATTCCTCAGATAGGTTACTCGGTAGATAATTTCTTCACTTGTTCGATCAACTCTTTCATTTCTTCTTTTTCTTCATGGGTCCTGGTGGACATTGTTGTACTTTGCAGATACACAAGTTGGGAAGGTTGTGCTTGAGAAATTGGGCCCCTCGGGTGAATCACTAGTTGATTATTTGGAGGGGGAATGGGATTCATAATTGGCACATGATGAGCCAATGCTTGGTTGATTCCCGCTATTTGGTTTGGCATAGCAGCATACCCCAAATGGTTAAGTGGTCCAGCAACATTCATGCCTAAGTCGGAGTTAACTTTAATTGCTTCGGCATATGCTCCTTTGAGGTCAGGTGGGACTGGGTTGGCCCTTCTTACAAACATGGACGTAAGGCTGTCCAAAGCAGCATAGTATATTGATAATGCTGCTGCATCATTCAATTCATATGGATCTCGTAACCTTGTGTATGCCTTATGAAATCTGTTGTTGAAGGTACTGATTGGCTCATGTTCTGCTCTTTTCACTTCAACAAATTGTCGGTAAAGTTCAGCTGGCGTGGTTGGCAATCGGAATTTTGCCAAGAAGGCCTCCTTAAGTTGCTGCCAAGTTCGAATTGAATTCACTGGTAGGTTTACGTACCAATAATATGCTTCCTCTCCTAAAGAGCATAGGAACAATCAACATGCTACATCTTCATGTTGAATGTCTCGGTTCTGGAGAGTATCTTCAAAAATCTTGATATGTTCATCAGTTGTCCGGTTCATATCGCCGACATGGAATTTGGAGCAAAAATGCTCCGGATTCTTCAGCATCTCATGATAATTGGCAAATGTAGTAAGAGGCGACGCGTTAGCTGGACGCCAAGCCATTGGAACGCTCTGTTGATTTATTTGAATTGGTTGAAAGGGTTGTGCAAATACTGGAACTTGTGTAGTGCTTGGTATGGGAATCTGTGGTGGCGGTGTTTGGAATAGACTGGAAGAAACTTCTCCAGTTGGTGCTTCTCTACTTGGTGATAGTATCTCTTCACTAGGACCCACCGCACTAGATGTTTCGCCTTGTGATATTTCTGTCTTCTTTGTTTGTTTGTTTCTATAGGGTGACAACTCCACAAATTCTTTGAAAGAATTTGGTGTGGATCTAGTAACTCTTCGAAATCGATCCGTTGAGAAAGAACCAATTCGATCCAGTGTGCCTTCTTCAATCTTGTTGAGGACGTGTAGGGACCACTTCAAGAGCTAGCTGGTTTACTTGTTGACGAACTTGTTGATTCTGCTGTCGCTGGAGAGCTTCAAATCTTTCTACAAGGAGATCTCTCTGAATGTTGAACTCAATACGCCTAGCTCTCTCTTCTTCCTCTTCAAGGATGAAGCGCATTCGAAGCCAGTCAAGGGCCTTTCTTTTTACTTGCCAAGCAAGGCTAAACAATTTGGTGATAACATCTTCCTGTTCGTCGTGAAAACCCAAGTTTGGTTGTAATACCGGCTGTGGATCCTAATTTGGATTAGGAATGTTGGCCGGGAGCACCATTCTTCATGATATTGGAAGAACTTGGATTTGTTGAAGATGAACCGGTGGCAACTGATCGTTCTATCTCGTCAAAAGTTTGTTTCAAGCGATCAATTTTCTGTCTTATCAAATGTCTTTGAATTGCTTCTTCAAAACGTTTTCCTTTTTCTTCCTCCCTAGCAAGAACACGGCTTGTCTGCCCAAATTGAACACGATCGGTCTGTGTTTTCCAAGCTAGTGAGTACAATTGATCAATGATATCGGTTGGTGGTTGATTTGGTTGCTCAACACGTATGTTAAAAGGAAATTCATGTGGCAACACCATACTGCATCCTGCCTACTTCGGAATAATTTCACTATCACTGCTTCGGCCCTCCTAGCGCCAATTCTGTGTTGAACGCGTGGAGGGTAAAAGAGTCTAAGATCGTCTAAATAATAAAATTTGAT
Organism: Sequoia sempervirens; assembly: GCA_007258455.2. NCBI lineage: Eukaryota > Viridiplantae > Streptophyta > Pinopsida > Cupressales > Cupressaceae > Sequoia > Sequoia sempervirens. Next base: position 44,043 of record VDFB02077702.1, read on the forward strand.
AGGACCTGTAATTCCACTACTCAGTTGTTCGCGTCAGGCCCTCCTTCTAGCGCCAATTCTGTGTTGATGCGTGTTTTATGACTCACCAAGCACTTTAGAATAAAGAGTCCAAAGACGCTCTATCCTCTCTTGAAAAACTACCTCGTATGCTAAGATTGCTAAAAGATCATACGGTAATTCCAATGTTTCATAAGTTTGAGGATGGACAAGCTCAATGGATGATGTGATATGCTGATTTCACAAAGGGACCTTGGATAATGAACTATTCAAAAGCAGGGATTTAGATTAATTTGACGTTGAATGTTCTTGTATTTTTGGGATTTTCGGTTTTGAGATAAAATAGAAGGAAAAGGGATGAGGGTTTAGAAACTAGATTTATGCCAGACTACTCCTATGAACTTAACAGACAAATGCTGGATAGTGAAATTTAAACCAATCTTTGTTTTGCCAAGCACAATGACTACAACTAGACAAAGATGATGCAATCTTCAATGGATTTACGAGTGATGTCCTATTACACAATACCACCATCAATTCGAACAATGTATATAGGTAATAGAATTCCAGTTAAACAGTTTCAAAGTTCAGACTAACCTTGCACATCAAATTGAAAATCATTCAATTGAAAAAGGTATGAACTAATTTCACTATTTCCAACACTATCAATCTTTCATTCATCTAAAAAAATGTTGAAACTAATTTACTTTATTGAAGAAATTATGAAACCATGCAAGCTCTCAAAATAACAAATGCTCAACTCTGAATCAAATCATTATTTGAATAGCACTAGTAGCAACAATTTCATAAGTCTCTCCTAATGAATGAAATGAGTGGGGTTTATATAGGCACCCCAATTACAAAGCAGCAGCCCAGATTGATTTGAGATCAATGGCCCAGATTATTCCAAGAAACCCTAACCCTAAAAGCATAACCAACTCCATGGACACATGGCAAAAGTAGGACGAGCCACTTGGAGTGTGGCAAATAATGACACCTTGCAAATTACTCGAGCAAGTGGGAATCCAAAATGCAATTCCCCTTGGACTGCTCCCTAGCTGCAAATGCAAGAAATTTCGCTAACACAAAATCCAGCTCCTCCATTGATATGCTTGGCATAGAATGCAGCTGCACTCCCATTATGTCCAAGGTTTCAAGGCATCGAGTGAAAGTATTTTCTCACCTATCTTCCTATTTTTGAAAGCTATCCATAAAGGTCAAAAGGGAAGACATATCATCAAGCTGATTTTCCGTAACAATCTGCACTTCCTTGAAGTAAATATTCATCACATTTCTCTTCAATCCTTCTAAATCCAAGCCATTTGCATCATGATGCTCCTGCCCTGTTAATCCTTCAAGAGAAGTGAGGATTTTAAACTGAATTTTTTCAATTGCACTCCGTATAACAGCACATTCTTCCTTCATTCCATCATATATCTTCCTTTTAGCCAACAAGGAATGATACCACCTGCTGAAATCATACGAGGCTCTTTCCTCAATAACACCTTCTTGGATTAATATTTGCAGGGAAACTTCCTTTAAAACCTTCAAACGAGGTATTACTTTGTCATTTACGTACTGGAAGTCTTCCCAATTGTCTTCAATCTGGCCAACTTCAGTCATAAGCAACGCAGATCTGTCATAAGTCTGAGCACATTTCTCCAAGAATTGCTCCATCTGTTTTGAGATATTGTTGATCCAACTCTTAGTTGCTTGGCTTGTGATCCTCATAGCTTCAAGAGTATCAACGGATTCCGGAGGAAGGGATGATGGCGGAATAAAAGCTTCACTTTCTTGGCGCAAAGGGGCTGTTAGCTGCTGAATGAACTCCATTAGCCTTAAATTCTCTACCTCTAGTTTTTCTTTCTTCTCCTCTGTTTTGTCGAATTTCTCCTTGATGGCCTTGGAAGTGTCTGCTAACTTATGGAAATCCTGATCTATCGTGGTTGGCCCAATGTCCAACGTTGTAACATCATAATCCATAGGAGTAATCTGATCTCTATGCTTGTCAACTTTTGGAATTGCAACTTGTAAAACCCTGGATCCTACATCATTCCTAATAATTTGAAAGTACTTTTTAGGCTTCTTTGGCGTTTTAGCTTTGCCAATCCTTTCTAAGAAGTCTTGCATGCTTTCAACTGGTTGAACTTCATCTAGTGGTTTAGACTTCATCAAACTCTCAGATAACCAAGCTGGGATAGTGGATAATTCCATCCCATCTTCCAATTGAACATCATCATCACACTCCTTTAAGGCAGAAATTATTTCATCTCCCAGCTCCTCATTGTTTTCAAGGATTTCAGTATCTCCCATGCCTTCAATCATCAGCGTATCATCTCCTTCCAAACACTCAGTGAAGGTTTGCTCTTGGACAAAATCCAGCGGTTCCAACTCTTGAAATTCAACCTCTTGTTCATGGTTTGGTTCAATCCCAACAATGGACACTTCTTCTACTACTCTGATAGATAAAGTACTTGAGGATGATGGAATTTCACTCACCTTTTGCTTCTTACTCTCCAATTCTTTGCTAGCTGCTTCCTTTTCCTTTGTTTGAAGGTCTTCGATCATTGCTTTCCTCTTGCTTGCACATGGGAATTCATCAGGACCTTCTCCAACTGCTTCCCCTTGACTTTCTTCATTGCTCAGCGTGGCATAGGTAAGGGAAATTCCTTCTTTTCTCAATTTGCTGATCTGACTATCTACCCATTCCCTTGAGTATGCTGCAATATCCTTCATCAATACATCCAAATCAGTCAACTCGGGATGTGTCCAGTTAGGCAACAAGATAGGCTTGTTCCTTTCCTGTTCAAATTGAGGATGCACATAGTCTCCATTGTCCTTTATCTAGTAAGGGACGGGGAATAAGTCACACTTTTTCACAAGGTCTACTAGAATTCTAGATCACATCTTCTTCCTGACTCCATATTCGTCCACGAGGTTAGACCAATAATCTTCAATCTGCATAACATGAAGGGACTTCTTCCCGTGAACCCTCAAATATGGATCGTAATCAAACCTTGGTTTATAAGTGGAAAACTTATAAAATTGTAACTCTAACTTTGCTGTCTTGGCTGATTGTAATGAGGGACAGACTTCTAGCATTTGCCCAATTGTAACAGGAAAATCCACTCCTTGTTTGTTCTTCTTCCCCTGAATGGAGTCCATGTGTGCCAACTGCCTTGCAACTTCAAGCATAATAATCTTGTCCATTGGATACCGAGGGAGTTGATACGGAGCATCCGGGAACCCATGAACTCTTATGTATGTAAAAGTCGGAAATTGGATGAACCAAGATCCGAATTTATCAAGCAATACCATACCCTCTTTAGACAACCTTTTCTGAATTCCTCCTTGAAGCAATCGGGTGATATACATGAGGGAAGCGTCATTAGTTATCTTATAATTGTCTTTATAATGCAACCGTAACTGTGGGTAACACTCATATGCTTTGAATTGGCTATTTCGAAGTCCAACTTCTCCTTTGCAAATCAATCCTCTATACTTAGTAAACCGTGCCAAGATATAAACTACGTAGGATCTCATATAGAAGGTCTTGGTCTTTTCCAAGTTTCTCAACTGGAAATCAATGTTATCACTTATCAATTTTGCCCAATTTATTGCTTCCACTCCTAATACGACCTCTTCCACATATGAAAACATCCATACTTTGAAGAAAGCTCCTTGAGAAGTACCCATAATCCTGTTCAGCATATGAATCATGTCACTGTATTCTGGTTTAAAATCTGTGCAAATTAATCTTTTGGGCAACTTAGAGTGATGCCTTTTGGGTTCCTTGATCCAATTGGAATTAACTATGTCCATACAAGACTCTTTGGCTTGATCAAACATGGTTTGTGATTCTTTTTGAGTCCTGTTCAACATTTTTTGGCGACGAGGAATTCCAAACACTTCTCTAACTGAATCTTCTGTAAAGTATGCCAAAGTGATCCCATTAGATGCTTTAATGGATCTTGTTTGCGGATTGTATCTCTTGGCGCACTCAACCATCAGCTCACTGAACTGCACTACAGGTGGAAATCCTGCCGCTTGGTGAAGTCCGCACTTAATGATGTTAGTTGCAATAGGTGTGGGCATTTCGTACTGAGTGCCAAACATCCTTTTCTTGTGTTGAATCGCATTGAACTGCTCAAAGTTGGTATCTGCTACTTTCTTCCATTTTAACGACAGTTGAGATTCCGGATAAAATTCCTTGAGAACTTCCTTTACCTGGATCTTTCTAACTCCACCTCCTACGTTCTTTGAAGTAGACATTGTGCCTGTACGAAGCTCGGAGTTAGAATATTTTAACAAATTGTAAAAAAAGGCGATTTTATGGCTAGAGAGTATTTAAAAAATTCTAGACTTCGACTGCCTAGGCTGGTTGAAGAATAAATCTTAATAAAATAAAGTTTTCCAGCCTTTATCATTTTAAAAGAACATTCAAAGAATTTTTTAAACAATTTACTAGACTTTTAAAGTGGAAAACTGAAGTTTTTGTGCAAATCCAAGATAAAAATCTTTTTTTTCTTTTTTCAAATTCGCCAGTTATGACTTTGCAGTTGATTGAGAAATCTGAAAATAGAAGAAAAATGTCCAAACTTATGCTCTGGAATTAATGTAACTTGCAGCTCAAGAAGAAAATAAGGACGCCTTTGGCTGAGAGAAGTTTGCCTGTGAAAAAACTTAACCTGTAAATAATGAAAAATAAATTCACAAGCACTTCTTTTATAATAAAAAGTTTCCTTATTTGCCTGGGTCGACCTCTTCTCTGATTGGGTGCTTTGTTTTAAAATGCAAAAAGCGATCTTATCTTCTTTTCTTTGACTTTTCCAAGGCGTCCCTTCTTGCTTGCTAACTAAGTCTTTATTTTTAAATAAAAACTTAAGTTATTTATCTCTCTTTTTCCTTTTAGAAAATTCAACTTCTAAGTGGACTAATCCACTTTTCAACTGGATTTTTATTTTTCCTCTTACCAAGGTAACTCTTGCCTTCGAAAAAATTTCGATTCCCTTCTTGGAAATTCGACTTCTAACTAGAATTTTTAATCATCCAACTAGATTTCCTTTATCTTGGAATTCTTGAAGTCCAATACGAATTTTTTACTTGCCTTAGCCAATTTTTACCATTTCTCCAACTGGAATTTCGAATTATTCAACTGGATTTCCTTGTACTGGGCGAATTTTAACAAGACTTCTCAAATGGACGAATTTTAACTCGATTTTTTCAAGATTTAACTAGATTTCTTCATGGGCGCACCTCTCCAGCCTTAAGCGAATTTCACCATAATTTCCTTGCTTTTTACTTGATTTTTCATTGATTTTCTCTCTTGAAGGTGTGATTTTTCAATTGATTTTCCAGCTTTTGCATGCGCTTTTTCCTGCTTTTCAAATCTTTGCATGCGCTTTTCTTTTGCATTTCTCATGATTTTTCGATTTTTCAAGATTTTTGCTTGATTTTTGCCTACTTTTTGATTCCAAAAGTGGAAACTTTCGACTCCACTGCCAGTGAGACCAAGCACTTTCTAAAAATAGAAACTTACTAAAAATAGAAAAAAGCAAAAAAGAACCTTCTAAAAATAGTAAATACCAGATTAGTCCAGAAATGCCAAAAACGAAAAAAGCAAAAAAGCAAAAAAACAAAATCCCTAAAAAATAGGAAGTGTCAGAATTGAGCGAAAGCACAGGGGATCCTTGTCTACCGGGTCTTCTAAGCACTTCTATGACGTTCACGTTCAGTTTCAGGCCCAAATTCCCAACTTGGCTCGGGTGATGACTCCAGACTTTGACATGAAATTTCCAGACACCAGAGACTATGAAATTGCTACTCAAAGCTAAACCCTAAGAGCAAACCAGTGAGGGTCCCCATTTGCAATGGGGCGATGTGTGAAATAGGTCACAACAAGTAGGCACAACCGAAGCCTGACTGACAGTTGCCATCTTACATAAGTGCATGGCCTCAGGGTCAGCCTTGAGTGTGACTACTTGATTATTGCAAATGAACTTAATAGATTTATGCAAGGTAGGCGGGACTGCACCCATAGCATGAATCCAAGATCTACCAAGAAGAAGGTTGTATGGTAAATTTTCTACCATAACATATACAAGGGTGGGTACAGTAACGGGTCCCAACGTCAAAGGCAAGCTATTGTGCCTAGGGCTTGTTGATCGACATTATCAAACCCATGAATGTCAACAAAAGAAGCATTAAGAGCAGATGAATCAATATTAATCTTAAGCAATAGATCGATGCTACATACATTGAGCGTCGAACTGGCGTCAACGAGAGTACGTCTAATGCCAATTTTATTAATGTTAACTATAATCATTAGTTGATTTTCTTGTTTCTATACTTCCAAAGGCGGGAGTTCCTACGGATAGAACGTGATATTCAGTGAATCTGCACGAATATGAGCTATCAACGCATCAACAACCACCCGCCTAGCAAAAGAAGGCAAGAGGATCTTTCGCAAGGCTTCTTGAAGCATACCTTGATAAACTGAGGCAGACTGAAGCAAGTCCAACAATGAGATCTTAACCGGAGTAACTTGAGGTTGCTCAACAAAATCATAATCATCACGTGCTTTAGTTGTAGGTTTAGATGCTTGAGGAAGACTTGGTTGCTTATTCATTCTATTCTTATAAGTATGGGCTACCACTCTATAAGAGGGAGCCTTAGAAATATCAGAAGAATCACTATTAAATGGAACACTATCAACAGAACAAATTCTTTTAGAAGGACTAGCTGGAGTTAAGTAAATGACCGATCTCTTAGGCCTTTGAGGGGCAGCAAAGACAAATTACTGTAATGTCCCCATTTTTAGAACTACGCTTTCCATAGACAGTTAGCCCTTTCCTAGATGCTCATAGACCAGTCAGAAGCAGAATTAGGGTTTCCAGCTATTTGGAGGTTTCAGTTGTGGATTCAGGAATTTGCATGTCAAAGTTTCGCAGTTTGGTTTATGGATTCTTTTTGGGTTTTTGGAGAGCTTCAAAGGGATGTGACGTGCATTTCATGGAGGTGACATGCATTTCGATCAAGGGTTTGCATGTAGGTTTGGGTTCTGGATTCTTTCTAGGTTTTTAGAGAGCTTCGCAGTGGTATGACATGCATCTACATCTGACAAGCCTTTCTGGACTTACGATTTTTAGTAAGTTGCGACAACTGCTCGGTTTGTGCTCAAATACATTTGGAGTCACTTACTATTTTTAGCAATATGCTATTTATTATAAGTGTTATTTTAGCAGCTCAATTTAGGGTTTTCCGGAGGGGTTTCTATCATAGTTACAAGACTCGGACTCGCCTCGGACTCGGCAAGCCAATTTTTGACTCGGACTCGGACTCGGCGCCCAGACTCGGCAAAGACTCGGCAAAGACTCGGCAAATAGAAAAACCCAAGAAATTCATAGATTTTTAAGGATTTAACACTTGTTTCACGCACCCTTTAATAAATAAACCTTAAAGACACAATAACATCATCAAATAGAAATTACTATGATCTCATACACAAACATACATCGATCACATAAGTATAAACGCAAATTTTAGCTGAAGGAAATAACACATTCAAATATATAAATATTGTCAAATGTATACAAAACTCATGGAATATGAAATCCATGGCATCAAAACAAATATCAAAATTAAAAATATAAGTCTATGGCTCAAAAGAGCTTGCATTACTCATCCCAACATCACGACAAGTCATGCGCTAGTGTCTAAGATAGGTCATAGATGATGATGCAGCCATGATATTTTCTTGCATCTCAATGATTGGTGTGTATATTCAAGTGAGGAATTTATTATTAAATTTTTATTGTAGCCTTCAAGACTGCATGCTTTGTTGTCTAATGTATGGAACAAGATAATCCTTGATTATGGCTTTGACTGCAAAAGATGCAAAGATTTACAACAGGGGATATGTATTTTGTAGGTTTAACGATCATGATTCATCATTGGCCTATAACATGCTTAGACCTATAGTTTGATGAGGTTTTGGGGGAAACACCCCAATAGGATCAAGGGGTAGTGCCCTTTGTGGGGGTCTGGGGGCAGCGCCCCCAGCGGGGTCAAGGGGCAGCGCCCCTTGTGGGGGTCTGGGGGCAACGCCCCCAGCGGGGTCAAGGGGCAACCAAGCCCAAATGAAGACCTTCAAAACCACACAAACCTTCATGGCGCGCACCATTTAATTAAAAAAATTGTAAATTAAAGACACTAATTACATATTTAAAAAACATCAAGGTCGAGATTTAGCCATTTAATTAAGCAGTTCAGAAACTTTAAAATGTGTTTTTTTTGACACACGCCCACAAACTGATGGCCGAGTCTTTGGCTTGGGACTCGGCGAGTCTGGCGAGTCTCGCGAGTCTCGCGAGTACTCGGCAGCCGAGTCCCAAAGACTCGCCCAGCCTCACTCGCCTCGGGACTCGCCAAGACTCGCCGAGTCTAGGCGAGTCTTGTAACACTGGTTTCTATTTATAGCAGTGGCCAATATTAATGTTGCTATCTTTAGTTGGTCACAATTTCCTCATTGGTCTTCAGTTTCACTCAGTTCTAGATTTTGGGCATATACTTACTATTTATAGCAGTGCTATTTTTAGTAAGTCACCATTGGAGAGTTGGTTCCAAGATTGTGCTTTTGCAGCAGTAAAATTATCCAATTTTCAGTTGGAGAGCCTTAGGTTGCAATTTAATATTTATTCTATTTGACCACTTAGACATTTTATTAAGTTGGATTATAAAGTTATATTATAACTTATATCAAGGGGTAAAGTGGTCATTAAAAAGGACCAAGGCGCCTAGTGAACAACATTAAGTTGTTTTTAAAAGTCAATTAAAAATATATTTCACTTTTGGAGTTGAACGCCCTTGCAAAGGAGTGAAATATTTTAAAGTTTAATATTTCAAAGGGACTTTAATAGTGGACGCCAAAATGAGAAGATGGACATTTAAATGTTTGAAAATTAAAAAGGTAAAAAGGGGTGCCCATTTCTTAGAAAGAAAATAAATGCTTTTTGGAGTCCATTTTCCCTAAAGTGTTTTAAATATGAGTTTGGATCTCATTTTTGTTATGCAAACTTGACAACATACTGAAATGCTGTTGGATTTTCATCTGATTGCTTGGGAAACATTGTGAGGATGAAAATCCTCCATTGTTGGGCTGATTTCAGTGGTGAAATATCCACCCTAGTCAGATATTGTTGCTGGTTACAAATCAAATTCAACAGGAGCTTCACAAACTAATTTACAGGAGAGAAAACCATGAAGATTTTTCAGTACTTTTAGGAGTTTTTGGTGTGTGTGGGTTTAGTTTCAGTTTTCGCTTGATTTATGGAGTTTCTGGAGTGACATTTTGGATTTTTGGAGTTTGGCAGTCATGGACCTGAAACAAGGTTGTTGTTCATAACTCAATATCAACTGGAGGTTTCATTCTGGGCACTTTTCCTATTTGAAGCCATTCCTTGGGCGACTCCAAAGAGCACAAGATCGTAATTTTTGGTGAAGGGAATGAATTTCTAGAGGGGGTCGAATTTTTACAGGTGGCGCCATTGCTTCAGGATAAAATCTCATTTCTGATCTGCACATATGGAGTTAGGTTTCAGGACTTGACCACCTTGAAAGAGGACCCTATAACGTTGAGGAACAAGGAGATATTTAGAGGCAAGTGCTGGAGTCGACTTGGAGTTCTCTGGAGACGTCTTGCTGCTGAAGACAGGTTCTTTAAATCTGTTTAGTCTTGTGTAAAAGTCTGATATAAAAAACAGAAAACACAATGTCTTGTATCTTGCTCATTACACTTGAAAGGAATAGTGTTGTTTGAATCTTTTGTTCATTGTCATATTTACAAATGTGATGTTTAACTGAAAATGCATTGAGAAAAAACATACACAAACTTCATTCAGCAACCACAAGCAGCAAACAATCATTCTTTCAAAAAAAACAAAAACAGGGGTGCCTTCTTACAATTACGTTCACAGAATCTTCACAACTAGTGGAACAATTATTCGAAGAAACATTCTCAACATCGACCCAGGGAGGATCAAATGTGGAAGGGCGTTCATCATTCGCTAATGCACCATCTCTAAAAGAGAGTGCTTTGGAATGAGGAGGAAGTTCATCATTCACAAATGCAATGTCTCTAGAAGAGAGTGCATTGGAATAAAGATGAGATTCACCATTCACCAATGCAACGTCTCTAGAAGAGAGTGCATTGGAATGGGGAAGAGCTCATCATCCACCAATGCAATGTCTCTAGAAGAGAGTGCATTGGGATAAAAGATTCATCATTCACTAATGCATCATCTCTAGAAGAGAGTGCATTGGAATGAAGAGAAGGTAGAGTAACATTAAAAAAGTATCAATGATTTCATCTTCTTGCAACAAAATATCCTCCAAAGCAAGAGGACTTTCATGAGAAGGATCAAAGATATCAAGTGACATAGGCAAATCCAAGTCACCATCACATACATGAAATGGAATATCATTAACATTTTGAATAAAATTAGAAAATGAGCTAATAAAAGAAGATATTAAATTCATTACAATTTTTTTGGTATTTTCTAGGTTTTAGTAATTCGCATTTTCGGAGGTCTTCGGAGCGGAATTTGAAGTTGGAACTTGTGTCAATCCCTAAAATTCAATTGTTGAAGGCACTAGTATTTTAGGAAGTGAACTAGTTCTTTATGAGACCTTTCCAACGGTGCAAACGGTTCTGAATTCCGAACACCAAGTCAAAAGTTATGACCCCACCAAGTAGGGGTAAATAAATTACTCGTTTTTTGAAAAATACCTTCTTCACGTCGGGTTCACCAAAATATAGAGAAGGGGGATTCGCTACTCAGGAGTTCTCTTTATTCAGAGAGTCTCACATAGCGAATTGCCCTAAACTACCTCAAAGAAAAGTGGCGAGAGTTCTAGAATCAGAAAAAGCAAGTCACAGACATTTTCTAGACAAACTAACAAGCTCTCGACCAAAGGACAGCAACGCAGAATACGAACGACAGCATGGCGCGCTGGCATCTCAGACACGCATTGGCGTCTCGTACGGACCAAAAAGCAAGTTTGCCACAGAAAATAACAAAGTGACTACTTCTATTCTAATTGCTAAGAAATATTGCAACGTAAGGAAACAATAAAATATAACAGAATTGAAATAAAGTGAAGTAGAACTGATAAAGATAAGGAGAAGAAAGGATGAAGATGCTCACAATAATCCAAGTAATGAAGCCTCCAGCTAGTAGATATCTTTGATACCTACGTTTGTAAGATTGAGAGAAAGTGATGAGGCTGTATAGGGGTTTGCCTCATTCAAATCCTCGTTTTGGTGTTCCCACCTCCACGGACAGCTAGATAGAAAGAAAGAGAGAAATGAACAAAGCATCTGGTGAAAGCAAAACCCACTTCAGGAGTAGAACCCGCAACACCAAGTGTGAGTCATAAAAGCAATCCTTGCTCGAGGAGGAGAACCCATATCACAAAGTAAGGATGAAATAGATAGGGGATGTGACAAAACCCAAGATGCTCGAAGGTGCAAGCAAGGCTTAGGAAGCCAAGGAGGAAAACAAAGAGAGTTGCAAGAGCCAAGAGTGTTGTAGAGGGTTCTATGAGAATGCAAGAGTGTTGTAAAAGCTTGAGAGCTTGAGGCTGCTGTAGCAAGTAAGGGATTTGTGCAAGCAAGCAAGATGGGAGAATGCTTGAGAAAGAAGCTAAGAAGGAGAAGAAGCTAGAAGAGAAGTTAGGAGTGAAGCTAGAAGCAGAAGAGAGTTGCAAATGAAGTGAAAGGATAGCATTTAAGGAAGGAAAAGAAGCTTCTTGAGCCATTTCCGGGCGTCCCTGGCTGTTACCACCGACAAAACTAGCTAACAAGTGGCATACATGCGCGGAAACGGTCGTTTGAACGTTGAAACGTCGCAGGACGCTAGCACGGCTCACAAACGTCCACACGGTGCACTAGTGTCCAAAGACGTCACGCTGCAAAACAACATGAACGAGAAAGGCACAAAGTCCGATGCAAACCTGACATGTAAGGGTAGTTGCTGAAAAGGGGTGTTGAGCATCTTGAGAAGTGAAAAAAGGCTGATGCAGGGGCTAAAATGAGCCTACACAAGATGCTAAGGGAGTGAACACTAAAGCGGACATAAGAATGTGAAATTGCAGGGGGTGCAATTTTATGACTATACAATAATTATATTATATTTTATATTTTATTTTTTGATACATTAATTTATTATTTTTAAAATTTCATTTCAAAAAGGGAACATTAAAGTCCACCCTTCCCAAGATTGCGTGTCCTCAAGCAATCACAAACTACGATACTCTAAGAATTTCTTCTCCACTTGAAGTCTTTTTGAAGATACCGAGATCCCAAATCAATTTTATAAATTGGTAATTTCTAATCCTCAATCCATAACAAAGGCCTATACGCTCAATTTCAGGAACTTGAAGATAATTTGGCATGATAACATGTTGATCATCCTAAACATTTGTCTCTTTTAACTTTTTGGCAGTTATGTCTTTAATCTACACACAATTTGATGCTAGAGAAGGTAACATGCTAACTTTAGAAACACTAGTGGTAATAGTGGATGCATCTATTATTCTAGGACTAATGTTTGCAATCCAATTTGTTGATTTTAGCTTCCATTTTTGAAAGATACGAAGCACAAATTGACTCACAACAGCAATGAATAATGTCTCAAAATGATAACTGATCTATACCAAACACAGACTTATTTGCAGCAACACTAAATATTCACACACTAAAAGATATCAACTGCAGATTAAGATAGACAAATTCATTGCTCAATAACCAATATGCCACACGTTGATGCGTGCTTTATGACACACCGAACACTCTAGAATAAAGAGTCAAAAGATGCTCTATCCTCTCTTGAAAAACTACCTCGTATGCTAAGATTGCAAGAAAGATCATAAGGTAATTCCAATGTTTTGTAAGTCAGGTGTGGATAAGCTCAATGGATAATGTGATATGTTGGTATCACAAAGGGACCTTTTGTCAGCAAATTACTCAAAAGTAAGGACTTAGGTTGATTTGACATTGAATGCTCTATTTTTTTTTGGATTTTTTGATTTTAAGATTTTTTTTAAAAAAAGGGAAAAAGGGATGAGGGTTCATAAGTCCTATACTACTCCTATGAAGTCAAGAGACGGTAAGATTAAGTGAAACTAAGGAACAAGACTTTGTTTCGCCACGAAAAAACGACAACTACACAAAGCAAGTGCAATCTTCTGGGATTTGTGCTTAAGATTTTCTTACCAAGAATGATACCATCAAGAGAACAATACTATTCAAAATAAGCAATTGAAGCATCCACATTATCAGCTCAGTCTAACTTTACGCATTGAAAGGAAATCATCCATCCAAAGAAAGTATGAGTGGAAGTTCCACCAATCTATACTATCAATCTATCATTCATCTAATTTGCATTCAAATCAAATACTACTTTAATCTACTCTATATGGAAGAAAAATATGGAACCATGCAACCACTTGAAAATAGAAGGATTCAAAGCAACTCGTGCAATATGAACTCTATTCTCAAAGTAGTCTTAAGCAACAATTTCATAAGTCTCTTTCCCATTGAAATGAAATGGGAAAACAAGAGTTTATAGAGTTCTAAAAATTCAATAGACAGTCAAGATTAATTCAAGATTAACGGCAAAGATTGAAAGAAAGCAACCCTAATTAGGGTTTCCCAAAATACAGTCAGTGACCAATGAGTTTTCAGTGAGTGAACTAAAGTGAAGAGCTATCCTTGGGGAGGCGCATCCCTATCCTCTTTGGTGCCAATGTACTGGATAAATCTGGAAACTATCATGTTGAATTCCTCGATTGTGACAAGTGGCAACGCATTGACCTTGTATTCTAGCAGATCTAAATCATCTGAACATTCTACAAAAGCATCCTCCTACTTTGATTCTTGCCACTGGAAGGCATGGAAGATGGATAGGAAGTCGGCTACCTTGGTCATATTTTGCTTGAAGATTGGCCCAATGGTGGCGAAGAAAATTCCTTTAACTTTGTGCTTCAAGTTTTCCAGCTGCATGTCATTTGCTCGCACAATGTCCTTTTCCAATGCATCTACAGCTACGAGTAGAATTTTGTCCCGAATTTCCTTCGTCCTTTCCTCAACTCGGATAGTATTGGCTTTTACCCTCTCTAGGACTTCATTCTATGTGATCAATGCCATGTACCAACTACTAAAATCATAAGTTGTGTCTACTGCAATCACCTTTCCATCAACCAATTCCTGCTTTGGAACTCCTTTAAGCACTTTGAAACATGGAATGATTTTGTCTTGGATATTCTGAGCATTATCCCACGTTTCCACCAAAGCTGTAATTCTTGAGAGCAGAGAGGAAGTTTGCCCATATGCCAACATCAGTTTTTCTGCAAATACAACCAATTCTTCTCTTTTGTTGATCATCCATTCTCTGGCCTCCCTGGCTGTACTCTTCTCCTCTTCGAAAGTTTCTTGGGAAGTATTCATCAATGGAGGAGCCGCTGAGCTGGTTTGATCGAGAGGCTTGGTCAAATGTCGAATATACTCTTTGAGTCGTTCAACCTCTCGTTTATATTCCTTTTTCTTTACTACCTCCTTTTCCAGCCTTGCTTTGATAGTGGCAACAGAATTATCTAAGTCTTCCACTTCCTGTCCTTTCATGGTTTGGCCCAAGTTGACAATGGTGATGGCATATTCTTGAGGAGTAATTTCCTCTCTTGACTTGTCAATTGTCGGTACAGCAACTTGGAATGTATGATGCCCGGCTTCATCTCTTTGGGTAGTGGAGAATGTTTTGGCAGGCTTTCTTACATTGACTACTTCCAATCTAGCAAAGAAATTGGCCATGTCATCTTCTTTTGGAACTTCTTTTGGTTCCTTCATCTTCAATCTCTCTTTTAGCCAATCGGGGATAGTTGGTTGCTTGGTATCTTGTTCTTCTTGAGTGTCCCGTGCGCTTGGAATCTCTTGAATTCCTTTAAGAGCTGAAATCATTCCTTCTTCAAACTCGCTATCTAAAATGTCAACTTCATTGTCAGACTCCAAAATCTCGGTGCCTGTGGGAGATAGAGGCTCATCATCCTCCGGCTGAACTAGAATGGGAGAAGGAATCCTTATATCTCCCAAAGACTCATCAATGTCCAAAATTTCATTTATGTTTGCAGACACAACAGAATGAAGGGGCTCTGATCTCTGCTTCTTTCTAGTAGGTTCTTGATCTGCAATTTCCTTTTTCTTTTGTCTCCTTCCTTTTCTTGGGGTTAGAGCTCTCAATTGGCTCATCTCCTCGAGACGCACCAACATTTGAGTAAGATTTTGCTTTGCCCATCAAGGTGTATGTCAAAGGCACATTCTTTTGCCGCAATTCTTTGATCTGTTGGTCTACCCACCATTGCGAATACTTGATGAGATGTCTCATGAAAGTGGTCAAGTCTAAAAGCTGTGGCTTTGACCATCGTATGGGAAGAAGAGGCCAAGACTCATCAACACCTAGCTGCATATACTCACCATCATCTTCAAGTTGATCTGGCACATGGAAGAGCTCAATTGTCCTGATCAAGCTGCCCGGCAGTCTAGACCATAATCTTTTTCTAACATCAAACTCATCTACAGCATTAGCCAAGTAGTCTTCCAGATCTACCTTGTGTTTGTACTTTACTCCATTCACGGCCTTGATGTGATGGTGAGGGTCAAAGTTAGCTCTAGACCGATAGGACGTGAATGGATACCATTGCATCTCCAGCCAGGCATCCTCAGCTGCTTGTGCAGATGGGCAAGATTCTTCCATATTTCCAATGAAGAATGGAAAAGTGTCGGCTGTTTTACTTTTAACTCTCTGGAAGTTTTGATAAGTTTCCAACTGCCTAAGAACTTCCAGCAGAATCATTCTGTGGGTGGGATAAATTGGAAGTTTGAACAGATTTCCAGTGAATCCCTAAATTCTGATATAAGTGAATCTCGGAAACTAGATGTACCAAGATCCATATCTGCTGATAAGGCTCTTGGCCTCATGGGTCAGCCTTTGATGCGTCCCTCCTTGTAGTATCCTCGTGATGTACATCAAGAATGCATCGTGCGCTCTCCTGAAATGAGACTTGGCAAACAACTGCAACTGGGGGTAGTGTTGTGACCTAATTCACACATCACCCCATTGCAAATGGGGACCCTAATAGTTTGCCTTTTAGGGTTTTTGTTGTTGCACATCTCGGTTTTGTCTGGTCTCCGTTTGGGGTTTAGAGTTTTTGAATGGTCACCCTAGTCAAGAGAAGAATTTGAGCCTGAATCATTGTGCAAACATCACCACAGTACTTAGAGGGCTCGAGAGACGAAGATCGACTATCATTTCAATCAATTCTGACATCTCCTACTTTTTGGGGGTCTCCACCCTAGACCTATTTTTTAGAGACTTCATTTTTGGCACTTTTAGCCCAAGTTAGACTTCCTATTTTTTAGGGGCTATTTTGGGAAAAGTTTCTATTTTTGTCAAGGTTCCTATATTTAGAAAGTGCTCGAATTTCGAAAATCCACTCAAAAGTTCCAAAAAATCAATGGAAATCACAGAAAATCAGTTTGAAAAATTCGTGAAATCCATGATGAAAATCAGAAAATTGATGAAAATCTGGAAAAATCAGTCCAAAAATCACAGAAAAATGTTGAAAATTCTGGAAAAATCTGGAGAAAAGACTGAAAATCATGGTGAATTTGCCTAAGTATGGAGGTAAGAACTCATGGAGGCATGGAAGGAAGACTGAAAGACTAACCAGCAAGGAGAGTAGAGAGCAAAGTTAATGGCTAAGCTTCAGCCAAGTCCACCTTTGAAAAAATGGAGATGGCACAATGCTAAGTAAAGTCTGCTCAGCTAACAAGGAAATGGCATGGACTCATGGAAAGTCCGCCCAAGCAATATCAAAGGTAATGGCATGGCAATGTACCAAGTCCGCCCAGCTAATGGCATGAACATGAGGTAAGTCCACCTTGCCATGGCATGGAGAAGTGGCAAGTCCGCCCAGCAAAGCAACATGAAATGGCTTGACATGAGACAAAGTCCGCCACAAGACAATGGCTTGATATAGTATGAAGTCCGCCCAGCACAATGGAAGATGGCACAAACATAAGTAAAGTCCGCCCTTGGAAGAAGAATGAATAGCTTGGCATAAGATGAAGTCCGCCCAGCATAGAAAGAGATGGCATGAAATAGGGTGAAGTCTGCCCCAAAGATGATGGCACAAGGTTAGGCAAAGTCGCCCTCAGCAAGTTGAAATGGCTTGAAGTGAAGCAAAGTCCGTCCCATGTAGAGTGGAAAGAAATAAAGGTAAGTCCGCCTAGCACAAACAAGACATGGCAAGAGGTTAAGTGAAGTCCGCCCTAGGCATTAGTATAATAGAAAAGATGACTAGCAAGTCCACCATATGGAAAAGTAAGCTAGCTTGAAGTAAAAATTAAAGGGAAAGACTATAGGCTAAGTTCGCCTTTGGATAAAATGCATGTCTTGATAATGAATGAAGTCCGCTATACCAAGAAGAAGTAAGAAAAAATCAAAATTTTGCCTAAGTTTGGACATTGAGATATTAAATAATATGCTTGGCACCTTGAGAAATTCGCAACACTTAGAGAAAACAAGAAATTTTTCCTAAGTCTTGCATTAATATGCTTTAAAAAAAATTTGCCTAAGACTTAGAAAGATTAAACAATTACGGCAAAATAAAATTGGAAGAAAAAATTTTGCGTAAGGCAATGGCAAGAAAATTTAAATAAAAATCAAATTGCCTAAGATGAAAAATAAAATGCAATAAAATAAAGGGGTTGAAAACAACACATAAAATAATTATTTTTATTATTTTTATTTTTATTTTTCAACACCCCAAAGAGATAAGTTTGATTTTTTCTCAAAATTGGAAAAAGACAAAAAGAACTTCACTAAACTAGCGCCTAACGTGGAAATTTTCCCGGAGACTGTTGTTGAAGATAAAATTTGCCATTTAGAAGCTAAGTGCAAACCAAGTTCAGACTTGATTTAATGGAAACAATTGAAATTTGCTAAATGGGTCGATTTTCTCATCTTTATAATTGGATTTGCTTCTCATTTTGCAATCATTCAATTTTCGAAAGATAAGTTGTGAGAAGAAATTTTTTGCTAAGGCAAGAGAGTTGAGAAAGTTTGAAGCAAAGTGAAGGAAGTAAATTCATACCAACCAGCATTGTGATCTTGACCATTTCAATTTGTCCAAAGAGCCAAGCAAATTTATTTTCTCCACTTCATTTTGGCATAAAAACTTCGTTAATTCTTCCATTTCCAACATAATTTTTTCACAAAATTTGATTTGTCAATTAGCTGGAATGTTTTTCGAGTAATTTAAATTTTAAATTTTAATATTCTCTTTGTATCTTCTTGCAGATTTATTTTCAAGAGAGTAAAAAATGAAGTTCGCTAGTAAGGGTTCGCAGCTGCAGTCAAAGATCAAATCCAAATGGGAGAACATTGTGGACACCATCCTTGGCCATGTTGACTTCGACGATTTCAAGAAAAGAATGTACGGAAGTGATGGATGTTTACCTACACCAATTGCAAGAAGGATGATGCGCAACGGAATTGTTCATGCAGCTAGATTTCCGCCAGCAAAAGAGTGTCCAGAACTTATGGTGGAATGTGCATTGCATTATAATGCATAGGAAAGACAGATAGAAGCGCCTAATGGAAGAATACTGGCATATTTGATCGAGCCAGCCATACAAGAAACATTTGGAATTCCAGCCTACAACCGGACTTCCTATCGAACCAAAGATGATGCACTTAAACTTTACCAAGATCAGCAAGACGTTTGTGCATCAAATATAAACAAGACCTAGTTGCTGAAGCTGTAATGTCCCCATTTTGGCCATACGCTCTTCTTTGACTGATAGCCTATTTCCGGAAATCCGTAGGTTGATTAGAAGTGAAATTAGGGTTTCCTTGCTTGGAGGTTTGTGGCATTTCTAGGTATTTACTATTTTTAGTAAATACTAATTTTGGCAGTGGTTCAGTTGTCAGCGTTCATTTAGTCATTTTCAGTTGGAGCAGTTGTTTGGGTTTCCACTTTCATTAAGTCTTGCTTCCAGCTTAGTTCTGCTTTATGTTAGTTTTGAGGTAAACTTACTATTTTTGGCAGTGGCTATTTTTAGTAAGTCTAATTTTGGTAGTGGCATCATTAGCAGTTCAACTCAAGTCATCTTGTTATCCATCAATCTCAGTTTGGCTTTGGGTTTGGTTTTCTTCACGAGTTGAGTTTATACTTAGTCAAATTTCATGTTTCTCAATTGTACCCCATGCCTAGGAGTAATAACTTCATGTTGTTTTAAAAGAGGGGCCATTAAGGGGGTCAATTGTGCATTTAATGATTTATTAAATGGTTTATTGTTGCAAAGTGAAGTTGGATGCCTAAAGGAGGTTGAGTAATATTTTATTATTTCAAAAAGTAAAAGATAAAAAGGTGGCGTCCCTTTTGGAAGTTGAAATGATTCAACTTCTTGGAATTTGAAGAGTTCTTGTTGCTTCATTTGCCAACTAAAGGTTATATATTGCTGCTGTTTGAAGGGCTGATTATCCAATGTTTATGCTAATGTTATGCTGTCAAAATGACAACTTGTTTAATACTTTGAGGGATGCTTACCTCCTAGTTCCAATCCAATTTCGTGTTTGAAAGACAACACCTAGTTGGTCTTTTTGCTGCTTCTCAATCAGACTAGCAGATTGTGCTTCAAAGTTGGTGAATTTTGGTGAGAATTTCAGTTTTAATGTCGCTGGTGTATACACAGCTGAAGGTGTTTTTCATTTACAGCTTTTGATGTGAATTTATTTTGGTTATGGGTATTTGATCCTTGCAATTCTATGCTAATGGCAACCATATTTGGAGAATTTCATAATTTAATTCCAAGTATTTGATTTTTAGCAAGAGAAATCGCCCCTCTTGAGGGTCGTACCATCTTGAGAGTGCTTTGGGATTCGTGCAAAATAATATCTTGAGTTTTGATGCAGTTTTGTGGTTTGAGTTTGGGTGCCTATCCTCCAAACAGACTTTGCATTTCATTTCATTCAATTCAGAAGTATATTGAAAGAGTTATGAGCATTTCATTGTTTTACAGGTTGCTGGTTTAAAGTTTCAGTTTGCTGGTTTTTATTATCAGACTTCAACAAGTTCAGAATTTGGCTTCAATTTCAGTCTTTGAGAGTTATATAAACTAGCTAAATTCGTCCTTCACATATTTGCATTCATTCTTCTATTGTAACACTTGTAATTTGCAGTTTTTCTTAATTGTAAGGTTGCAAATTAGTAGTACTAATCCAACCATTTATTTACTACATTTACTTGTGATCTTTAATGCAAATATCATAACCCCTGGATGGTTTACCGCGAATCTGATTTGTATTTACTTTCTATCACCCACTGTTAAGTGGAGAATTCCCACTGTTTAGTGGATGCCCGCCGCAGCAGAGGAATTAATCTGGATTATGTTGTTTTCTTCCCCCCATTGTTTAAGTGGTTGAGCGGATTTCTTCATGGCTAGTTATCCACCTATTTGTTTTAGTTTTCAATTAATAACTCTGTCATATGTTAGCACTTCGCCCTCAGTGGGATCTTGAGTGCACATTCTTGACGTTGAGTTTGTTTCATTTCAAGTACTGTTCTTTAATTTCTCCACCATATGACAACACCTATCCTTCCTTGGGATTGAGTGTGCATCTTGGCGTTGAGTTCTTTCAAGCTTAGATTTCATTTTTGATGCTAACGCTAATCCATTGGCGTAGTGTTGGCTTGTGTTATGATAATTCAAGAAAAAAAATTGGTTAGCATATTTCAGAAGCCCAGACCTACTGCCAAGAAGATGCCGAAGAAGCTGGCCACAACAGATTTCAAAGAAGAATATGGAGATATTGTCTTACTAATAAATAGAATGGTAGGAAATCCTCAGGGTGCACCTTTTGAAACCTGGATGTATTATTTCGTTGACGAAATAATTTATGGAGTGAAGATGTTTAACTGGTCTAGAATGATCAGTGACAGTCTCCATGAGCAGTTGGTCAACCTAGAGAAAACCAAGACCTTTCATATAAGCTCTTACGTCATATATTTGCTTGCAAGGACTTACAAGTATGCTAGACTGATTTGCAAAGGTGTAGTCGGCAACGACGAAGGACACTTCAAGTCCTACGATTGATATCCGCAGTTGCAGCTGAAGGAGAAGTCACACTTCAGACGAGCACATGACGCCTTTCTTATGTATATCACTCGACTTCTCCAAGGCGGAACACATCAGAGACTCACCCGTGAAGCTAAAAGTCTAATTGCCAAATATGATCCTGGTTCATCCAGTTTCCCAAATTTACCTACATCAGGATTCAAGGATTCTCAGGACGCCTGTACAGACTGCCCATTTATCCTACCAAAAAAATGGTTTTGTTAGAAGTTCTAAGGCAATCGAAGACATATCAAAAAATCCAAAGGCCAAAGCAGAAAGCAGCGGTCACTTTTCCGTTCTTCATCGGCAATATGGAAGAATCATGTCCATCGGCGCAAGCAGCAGAGAGTGCTCAACTAGAGATGCAAAAATACCCGTTCATATCATACAAGCCCAAAAGTGACTTTGATCCACTCCACCACATTGGAACTATGGATGGAGAGAAATATAAGCACAGGATAGACTTAGAAGATTTTTGGGCCAATGCAGCTGATGAGTATGATGTGAGAAAAAGACTGTGGTCAAGATTGCTGCTGAATATGATAAGGGCGACAAAACTCTTCTGAGTACCTGATCAGCTAAAGAATGAAGGAGTATATGTGCAGCCGGGCTTCGATGAAAGGGAGCCACTTCCTCCTATCAGATGGTCTGAGCCTGAGCTTGGCGACCTGGCAACGTTCATGAGGCCTATATTCAAATATTCCCAATGGTGGATAGACCAGCAAGTACAAGTTCTACGGCGGAGAAATGTGCAATTCACATATGAATTGATGGGTGATACAGAGTCCTATTCCTCAAATGTCGGTGCATCTCATGGAGATGGACCAACGAATGCCGCCAACTTGAGAAAGAGAAAAGAGATTGATGAATCTGCAAAGCAAGACAAGAATAAAACAGTAGGTGAAGGACCCTCTCAAAAGAAGCACAAATTCAGGCCCCTTCAGTCGGCTACATCCAGAAATATAGATGAAATATTAGCCATGGAAGAAGAGTCTTGGGAGCAAGTCAAAATTCCTTCTCCAGTCAGAAATACGGAGCCGATGCAATTGGAAGATGATGATCAGCCTTTTCCTTCAGGCACGGAAATTCTGGAATCAGACAATGACATGGACATCATGGATGGAGAATTTGAAGAGGGAATGATTTCCGCCCTCAAGGGAATCCAGGAAGACCCATCCGTACAAGAAATTCCGGACATGCTAGAAATCCAAGACGTGCAAGAAGTTCAGGACATGCAGGATGTCCAAGATCAACAGGAAGATGGAATTGAACAGTCAACCATCCCGGATTGGCTAAAAGAAAGACTAAAGAGAAAGGCGCTAGCAGAGGTACCTAAAGAGGATGATGCCGCAAGGCGCAAACTTCTTGGCTAGGCTAGAGCAGACTGCCACAAGAAAGCAAGCCAGGAAATTCTCTGCCATACAAAGAGATGAGGCTGGTAATCGCACAGTGCAGATTGCAGTGCCTACAGTTGATAAATTTCAAGATGAGATTGCCCCGAACGAATATGCCATCACAACTATTGATATGGGTCCGACAACAAAGGGACAAGAGGTTGAGGACCTAGACAATTATGTTGCCACCATCAAATCTAGGCTAGAAAAGGAAGTGGCAAAGAAGGAGTATAAAAAAGAGATTGAGCGTCTGAAAGAATATATCTAGCACTTAACCAGGCCACTCAATCAAGGTGACCAATCAGCACCTCCACTTACAAACTCTTCACAGGAATCGGTCAGGAATTTTGAAGAGGAGTTGACTACAGCTAGGGAAGCTAAAGAATGGATGGCTGGAAAGAAAGAAGAGGCGATGGCATTCGCAGAGAAGCTGGCATATGTGTATGAGCAAACTTCCTTTCTGTTGTCACGAGTTGCAGACTTAGCAGAAGCATGGGATGGCCTCAAAGACATTCAGAATAAGATTATCCCATGTCTTCAAGAGCTAAAGGGCGTTCCAAAGCAGAGGCTGATTGATGACAAGATTATTGAAGTTGGAGCTACATATGATTTCAGTGGTTGGTACTACGCGCTGATTTCACGAGAAGTATTGGAAAGGGTAAAGCAAGATGGCGCCAAAATTGAAGAGCAGGCAAAGGAGATTCAGAGTGAGATTTACCAAATGGTTGCAGATATGCTTGACAAGGATATTGTCTGGAAGAAACACTTGCAGCCAGAAAATTTAAAAGAGAAGGTTCAAAGAATTTTTTCCACCACTTCCGCGCCAATCATGAAGGAAAATTTTACCAAGGCATTCAGCTTCATGACCGTCAGAGATACTTTCTTGCTGCATGAATCAAAATGGACAATCACCTTTGCAGAATGTGCCGAAAGTTTGGACTTGCTCGCATACAAAGTCAATGCGCTACCGGACATTTCCATGGAGGAAGTTAGCATGATCGTGTCCCGGTTCACCGAACGTAGTGCTTTGCGAGTGGATAAGGATGCAACTGCCAGTGCATAAAGTTCTCTCCAGTTAACTGATTGATGTTTGGGAAACCCTAATTAAGGTTTAGTCATTTTTAAATCTTAGTCGTTAATCTCATTTTGATCTTGGCCATTCATTGTAATTTGGGAACTCTATATAAACCCCTCCCTCTCTCTCATTTCATTATCAAGAATCAATAGGAATAGAGAATTAAAGATTAGAGAATTCATTAGAGAATTCTCATTTTGATCTTGGCCATTCATTGTAATTTGGGAACTCTATATAAACCCCTCCCTCTCTCTCATTTCATTATCAAGAATCAATAGGAATAGAGAATTAAAGATTAGAGAATTCATTAGAGATTAGAAGAGATTGTAGAGAATAAGAGAGAGAGTTTTATGAGATTGTTGCAAAAGACTACTTTGATAATAAAGTTCATAATGCATGAGATGCTTTGAATCCTTTCATTGTCAAATGGTTGCATGGTTGCATATTTCTCTTCCTCGTACAGTAAATTTGAGTTAGAATTTCATTTGAATGTATAGGGAATGATAGATTGATAGAAAAGATTAGTGAAACTTAGCTCATACTATCTTTGAGTGGATGCTTTTCATTCAATGCGTAAAGTTAGACTGAGCTTTATTGTGGATGCTTCAACGTTTACTTCGAATAATGTTGTTCTATCGATGGTATTGTTCATGGTAAAGAAATTTTAAGCACAAATCCCAAAAGATTGCACTTGCTTTGTGTAGTTGTCATTTAGTGTGGCGAAACAAAGTATTGTTTATTTGGTTTCACTCAATCCTAGCCGTCTCTTGATTTCGTAGGAATAGCATAGGATTTCTAAACCCTTACCCTTTTTTTAATTTTTTTATCTAAAGTCTGAAAAATCCAAAATGATACTATATTCATGTCTTTACTTTCCTAAGTAACCTATCAAAAGTAAATCCCTATTGTGCCCCCAACAAATCACATCAACCACAGAGCTCATCCACACCTAACCGAAACATTGGAATTACCGTATGACCTTTCTTGCAGTCTTAGCATACGAGGTAGTTTTTCAAGAGGGGATAGAGCGTCTTTGACACTTTATTCTAGAATGTTTGTTGTGTCATAAAACACGCATCAACAGGTAGCACTCATACACTTTGAATTCGTTTTCTCCATTGCCTACAATGCCTTTGCATATTAATCTGGAATATCTATAGGCTCTCACTAATAGATAGATGACATAGGAACTCATATGGAACGATTTAGTCCTCTCCAAGTTCATCAATTGCTCATGGATGTTGTCACTAATCATCCTCGACCAGTTAAACATTTTGACTCCTGAGGTGATCTCATCGATGAAAAAGTACATCCATGTTTCAAATGGCGAACCTTGAGGACTACCCATTATCCTGTTCAAAAGCAAGATGATATCACCGTAGTCTTCTTTAAAGTCTATCCAACACAATTTCTTAGGCATTTTCTTTGCAGAAGCCCTTGGCTTTTCCAACCACATTTTGTTGATGATGGTTGCACACTAATCTATCTAGTCTTCAAAAACTCCCCTGGCCTCTTCTTTAGTTTTATATGAAGTCCTGTTGTAATGAGGAATGTCAAATGCTTCCTGGATGGCAGGCTCTCCGAGATGTGCCAAAATCCTTCCATCGAGAGCAATGATCTGTCTTTCTTGTGGATTATAATGCCTAGCACATTCCACCATCAACTCAGCACACTTGACTGCCGAAGGAAATCCAACTACTTGTACAATTCCATTCTGCATCATCCAGCAGGCAATTGCTGTTGGCAGGAGTCCGTTTAGTCCATACATCCTCTTTTTGAATTCCTCAAAGCCTACGTGTCTGAGGTTTGTATCCGCGATGTTCTTCCATTTGGAGTTAATATTTGATTCTTGTTGAACTCCTTTGCTCACGAACTTCATTTGTGCTTTCTTTGAAGATTCTCGGAGGGTGGTCATCAACCTGTGAGAAAAGAAAATATATTAATTTTAAAACTTTTAATTGTGATTTTCTTTAAATTTTCTCCTTGAAAATTCTAACTTTCAGCTTGTTGAAGGTTAAATTCTATGAAAAAAGCAAGCTAAAAGTAACAACACTTAGTAATTTTCGCGAGGATAAATGAAGACAAAAGTAAAGAATTCCATCAAACTCTCGAATTATATTCTTTGAATTGCAATTCAACTTTGAACTTCGAAAATCTTGTCCTTATTGCCAAAAAAGCAAGCTCTTCCCTTTGAAAATTTCAATCTTCAACTCAAAGTTTTACTTCTTTCTCTGTTCTTCGCCTTGAAAAAATCAATCACTCAACTTCAATATTCTATCTCTCTCTAAATTTCTATCTCACAAAAAAAAAATTCTATCTCTCGAAATTTGGAGAGAGCTTAACTTCTTCAATCGAATGTATAAGTTGAAAATGACTTGATCTATTTAGAAGTTTCTCAAGTTCATCAAACTTAGATTCTTGTTTATCAAGGCAAGTTTCTAATTTTTCACTCTTCATCTTTATCCAAAATCCTTAGATTTAAATAATTAAAGGTTTCACATATGAATTTTGATTTTCCAACCTTTAATACTTTATTTTATCCATGTATTTTTTTCATCTTGGCGAATTTCATTCAACTCCATAGATTTTCCTATCCTTTCTCTTTCCAAGTTCAGACTTTAGAGTTTCTTTGACATATTTTCTTCATGGCGGACTTGGAGAATCTCTTGCCATTTCCTCTTTAATGTCTAGGCGGACTTCAAGCTTCTCTTTCCATACTTTATCTCTTTGTGGTGGACTTTCCAAATGCTTTTCCATGTGTATTACAAGGTGGGTCGGACTTCCTCTCAAGTTTGCCATCTTTTCTCCTAGTCCAAGGGTGGACTTTATAAACTTTTTTCCATAATGCTTCATGGCGGACTTTGGTGACACTTTTCCAAGTGATGGCGGACCTCCTTCTAGTCTTTCCAAACACTAGGCAGACTTCATAAAACTCTTTACATACCCCCTTGATGTCTAAGTCGGACTTTATGATGGCTTTTCCAAAGGATGGCAGACTTCATAATTTTCTTTCCAATTCCTAGCGGACTTCAAGATGGTCTCTCCAAATGCTAGGCGGACTTCCAAAAGTTCTTTCCATTCATCTTTCTTCCCATGGCGGACTTTCTTCTTGGCTTTCCATTGCCTAGGCTTTCTAGCTTCTTTTCCATCTATCTCCAAGGTAGGGCGGACTTTGTGAAGTTCTTGCCATTTCCCATTCTTCTTGCTTGGCGTACTTCCTCAGACTTATGCAATTTCAGCCATGATTTTATGCCATGTCCCTTCACCATTTTGATTTTTCGGATTTTTCAATGGCTTTTGGTTGATTTTTCAGTGATTTTCCAGATTTTTGAATGATTTTCACTTGTTTTTCATTGATTTCTGCATGCTTTTCATCTGATTTTTGATTGATTTTTGATCTAGAGGCCTGATTTTTTGTTGCTTTTTTATTGATTTTCTTGATTTTTCTGATTTTTGCTTTATTTTTGTATGCTTTTTTACTCTAACGATGGAAACTTTGACTCCTCTATCGGTGGGACCTAGCACTTTCTAAACATTGAAACTTACTAAAAATAGAAAAAGCAAAAAAGCAACTTTCTAAAAATAGTAAATCCTGGATTGGTCAAAAAGTGCCAAAAAAGAAAAAAGCAAAATCCCTAAAAAGTAGGGAGTGTCAGAATTGAGTGAAAGCATAGGCAATCCCCATCTTCCGAGTCTTCTGAGCACTTCTATGTCGTCTAAGCACAGTTTCAGGCTTGAATTCTCTACTTGGCTCAGGTGATGACTTCAGACTCTAACTTGAAACTCTCAGAGCGACAGAGCTTATGAAATTGCAACTCAAAGCTAAACCCTAAAAGCAAACCACCGACAGTCCCCATTTGCAATGGGGCGATGTGTGAAATAGGTCACAACACCACACCACACAAATAACTCTAAGAGTTATTGAATTATCACATCTGGCAACAATAAATGATAATTTCCAGATCTTGTTACAAACGGGAGATCATTACAGCTTGCAAGCCTAAGGACATACAGTATATATAGCCAGCGCACCAAGCGATAAACTGAGCAATAATATCTTACTGAATGATGGCGATCAGAGGCAGTTGTGGATACTTTTGGAGATGCAACAATAATGATCTGAGCGCCCAGATAAGGTTGATGGAGGCGATATGACTTGATAACCAGTGCCCTTGCAGTGGCGCCTTTCCTTCATATGATTTCTCCGTCACCTCTTGTGATAGTAGATTGCCAGAATTTGTGTGGCTAGGAAAAGTCTTTTGCTTGATGCTCTATGTGTGGTGCAAGCCAGAGGCTCCACCACCAATCATCCAAATCGCTACCCCCAGCACAACTTCCCTTACTCAGTTGTCTTCAAACTTAAACGGAAATGCCAAGAATTAGAAAATAAATTTGCTAGTGCGTAGGATAATGAGATCACAGTCACAAGGAGAGGTTTTTGTCTCTGCCTTAACGCCAATCTGAAGAAGTTTGTATCTTTGCTAGATTCACATAACAACCTTCCAACCGTGACAATTGACTCGTAGCAAAAACATTAGCTTAAATAGAAGCAAGGTGGCACACAACTAGGTCAGCCCAAAAATAAACCAAAATATTTATTATTATTTAAAATATTATTATTATATTATTTTATTTAATTTAGTGTTAAGAAATACTATTTTCCCACTCAAATTGAATTTTAGGGCTGGGCAACATTGGGGACATGACAATTTCTAGTTAGGTCCCACTACTTTTTGAGGACCAACAAATTGTTGAGATCTAATATTATGATGACTAGCCATGCCAGGAGGCCTACCCATAAGATGTTGATATAGAATTGGTTGCCCAGGGTTCCCCTTTTGATAAACGATGATCCCCATTCATTGTTTGAGACTTACCGACAACCCAATTGCGAAGAAAGGAATATAGAGTTGTCAAGGGAGAACATTGCAATTGAGTTGGTCCTTGCACATTATTTGACATCAAAATATCAGTCATAATGCTATTTCTAGTAGTTGTACTCCAACCTCTTGCCAAAGCTTAAACATGTGGAGTGATACACTTGATGAGTTCCTACTAGGTATAATAGGAGCCCTAGTCATAGTCATTGGCACAAAACTTGAGCCAAAGACATTAGACTGAGACTATGCATTATGTGATATTGTAGGAAAAGTGTAATGTCCCCATTTTAGGGTTCTATTGCTCTACAATGAGTGATGTCTTTTTGGGTTTGTTTCTACCTAGTTAGAGTGGTAATTTGAGGTTACCAGTGAGTTCAGAGGGTGTAGAGGAGTTCTACGATGCTCTCAAATGTTATTTTCGGCTTTTGGATTGGGCTCCAAGATTCTTGGAGAGCGCGTCTATTTATAGTAAGTGCTAAGCCCTTAATATTAGAGTACATCAAGTTATGAATAGTCGTCTTGTAGCTATCTTAACTCCTAATTAAGTCATTATCATTATTGTATTGTTATTTAGTTGATTAGGTCGGCCTAGGGCTTATATAGGGTTATCTAAGTCAGTTTGGGTGGTATCCTAGGCATAAATAAGTATATATAGGAGGTTGTGAGTCCTATGTCATCATCAAGTTGTGAATTGTGTTCTCATTGGAGATATTTGGAGGTTTGCCCCCTCGAAGTGGCTTGTTATTCTCAATTATTATTCAATGTTTGCAACATGTTTTCTATCATATTCTTTTATTGTGCAAGTTATTTCATTACAAGTGGTATTAGAGCAATTGTATCTTTGCAAGAATTCCTCTCTCAAACAAAAGATTCTCACAGAGCTACATGAGTCTTTAGTGGGTGGTCATTTAGAATTTTTGAAGACATATCATCGGGTCAAGAAAGGCTTCTTTTGGGAAGGGTTAAGAGGGGATGTTCAAAAATCTGTAGCAGAATGTTTGGTATGTCAACGAAATAAAGGGGAGACAATTAAGACACCTGGTCTCTTGCAACCCTTAGTTATTCCTAGCCAATGTTAGGAAGAGGTCTCCATGGACTTCATCACAGGGCTTCCAAGATCTAAGGGTAAGAATTTCATCATGGCAGTTGTGGACCACCTCACTAAATATGCACATTTTATTGCATTATTACATCATTTAACAAGTACAACGGAAAAAGCATTTTTGGAGAATATTCAAAAGCTACATGGTATACCTAAGGTTATTGTTAGTGACCATGATCCTATCTTTACTAGTAACTTTTGGACAAATTTATTCAAGTGTTTGGGTACTCAATTGGCTCACAATTCTTCATACCATCCACAATCTGATGGGCAAACAGAAGTGGTTAATAAGTGTTTGGAAGGATATCTACATCGTTTCACTTCAAATAAATAGCTTCAATGGGTAGATTGGCTACCACTAGCAGAATGGTGGTATAACACTTCCTTCCATAGTTCATCAAAAATGCATCCATTATGGCATTGTATGCATATCATTCTCCTTCCATTGCATCATCATTGAAGGTGTCACCAAGAGTTCACACTATGGAGGACCACATGATTCATCAACAACAAGTGCTTTCAGGACTTAATCTATCTATGACACAAAACCGAATGAAGCAGTAGGCAAACCAGCACTGTAGTGAAAGAAGTTTTGAGGTTGGGGATTGGGTTTTCTTGAGATTGCAGCCTTACAAGCAAAGGTCACTGAAGCAACAGTCAAAGAATAACAAGTTGTCTCCAAAATATTATGGCTCATATCAAATCATGCAGAAGATGGGTAGTGTTGCCTACAAGCTTGAATTGCCATCAACCTGTGTTACACGAGGATGCATCCCCCCCCCCCAACCCTACATCCCTATCCCCTTTGGCGTTTCAGGGATGGGGGGACATCAGGGGACGTCCCCCCGATATCCCCTCCGATTTTCGAAAATTGGGAAATGTCGGGAAACGCATCTCCAAAAAAGGAAACAATTGGGAAACAAAACGAGATGCCTAGTCGTCCCTGAAACAGCCAAGGGATGGCTAGGCGTCCCCCACCCATATCGGAAATGCCCAGGCATCCCCCTTTGTGTCAAGGCAAAAAATATTTTGATTTTTCTTAAATTAAATAAAATTTGCTTATTTTTTTATTTTTTTAATTGTAGAAGTTAAAAACATTTAATTTTTAAAATGTCATTGACTAAATATATGGCCGTTCAACCTAAATCTAAATGAAAATTTTAATTTTTAAGTTTCAACACACACGGGTGGGTAGGGTAAATAGTAAACAGCCGACACCAAAAGAAGAGCGCCGACACAGGAAGAATAACAGAGAGCCCGGGTGAAAAAAAAGGAGAGCCAACGCAGGTGAAGGAACTCGAGTGCACATAGGTGAAGAACTCAGCGCCATGCAAGTGAAAAACAGAGCCACGCGGGAAGAGAAAGGAGCCACGCAAGTGGAGAAAAGAGCAGAAATTTTTTGGCATAAATTTATGGCCGACTAAACTGGAAAATTGCTGCTACGTGTGACTTCACAGTTCACTATTTTTGGCATTTTCCTACTGCTTCAACTTTGCAGTTTGGACAGGTATGTTGATTCACTATTTTACTTTTAGTTTTAGTTTTTGTAGTATTTTATTTTGAAGACTTGAAGTTTTACTAATTTTGTTTTATTTTATTTTTAAATGTACTATATTTTTGTTACATCTTTCAGATTATAAAACCCTTGCAAAATGGACAACACTTGTAGTGATGAAAGTATGAATGAGGGCAATGAAAATGAAGTTGAAGAAGTAAACCCTTCTTCTCAATTTGAAAATGTAAAAATATCTATTAGAAGCATAGTAATGAGACTCGAACTCGGCTAGGGTGACTCGACTCAGGACTCAGTGCCTCGATGCTTGGACTCGGCGTAGACTCGGCACAGACTCAGCAAAATGAAAAAACCCTAGAAATTTAGAGATTTTTAAGGATTTAAAACTTGTTTCAAGCACCCTTTATTGAATAAACCTTAAAGACACAATAACATCATTAAATAGAAGCAAATTTGATCACATAAGCATAAAGTACACAAATTGTAGCTGAGCTACTGAAGGAAATAGCACACTTAGATATATAAATATAGTCAAATGTATACAAAACTCATGGAATATGAAATCCATGACATCAAATATTCCAAACAAATATGAAATATCAAAACAAGAACTACAAGTCTATGGCTCAAAGGAGTTTGCATCCTTCCTACGAAGGCATCTAAGGTGGGTCCTAGATGATGTAGCAACTACAGCCATAGTCTCTGCTTGTGACTCCATGCCACCCTTACCAACATTAGTTGTGGATGTGTTTGCTCATGCTTTAGCCTCCTCCTCTACCATGGCTATAGCCTCAGCCTCTCTATCTGCCCGGTCAACCCAATCAAGGTCCTCGTCACTAACACAAGTATACATCGATCATATAAGGATAAACACAAATTGTAATTGAGCTGCTCAAGGAAATAGCACACTTAGATATATAGTCAAAGACGCAAATGTATACAAAAATCATCGAATATGAAATCCATGACATCAAATGTTCCAAACAAATATGAAATATCAAAAGATTCAAAACAATAACTAGAATTCTATGGCTCAAAGGAGCCTGCATCCTTCCTATGAATGTGTCTAAGATAGGTCATGGATGATGCAGTAGCCCTAATGGGGTTGAGGGGCAATGCCCTTTGTGGGGGTCTAGGCGTAGTGGGGTCTAGTGGGGTCAAAGGCAATGCCCATTGCGGGGGTCTGGGGGCAGCGCCCCCTGCAGGGTCAAGGGGCAGCGCCCCTTGCGGGGGTCTAGGGGCAGCTGACAAGACTCTCCTGGACTCGGAGAGTCTAGCGAGTCCAACTAAGACTCGGCAGGACTTGGCCAAGTCCGAGTCCGAGCCCCTAGGACTCGACCAGGGTAACTCGACTCGGAACTCACCGAGTCCTAGCGAGTCTTGTTACACTGAATTTAGAAGTCCACAAGGCTGTTATGCCTGCCCTGAACCTGATCTTCAAATATTTTCAAAAGGCCCTTTCAACCCCAAAAAATCATTGCTTCAATTTGCCACCAATTTAACTGTGGGTAAAACATCAAGGGGCAGCAGGCATTGGCTTTGTCATATTTGTAAAACTGATTACAAAGGGAGCTATACTAGGGTTAGAACCCATCTATTGGGTGAGAGTGGACATGGGGTTCGAGTTTGTGAAGATGTAATGAACGACCCCTGATTTTTTTTGTTTGCTCTTTGTTTGCTGATTGGTTTTGATGTGATGTTGTTTGCTTGTTTTTATATGCCATTCAATGATTTAACATACTAAAGGAATAGATGCATATAAACAGAAAACAATTGAAAAACTTGATGCAAAGGATTATTTTCAGATTGTATTGCTCAGAAATAATGACAGAAATTTTCAGTCCTTTCAAAATACAACTTTCAGACATAAGAACTTCCAGACCTGGTATAATGAAGCACAAAAAAGCAAGCATAAATCTCCAATCTGCTACGTTTGACTCCAAGAATAAGAACCAACAAACCCTACCCATAACCAACGCCAAAACTTCACTCCATCAGCTCCATGTGACTGAATAAGCAGAAAACTGGGCGAGCAGATTGTAACTGGAAAATATTAGATTTCTGGAAATACTTTTCAGCCCTGGAAATAAAGTGCCACAGCCAAATATTTTATTATAGTCTTCTTAAGCAATAGCATTCACCACAATGATCAAACCAGCATTCTCCTTGCAATCACCCAGCAAATATCTACTGTTTTCAGACCCTAACAATGACCCAGTTCAACCTATACAGCAGCAGGTACAATTCTGGAAATGACCACAAACTGGGCACCTTGCACTTAAGGGCAATTCACGCTATTAAATCTGTTCTTGCTCTAAAAATTCAAGTGAATACATGAGCTGGGGCGCCTTGACTAGTAGAATGCAATCAACCAATACCCACGTTGGAGAAACCAACTGAAAATGAGATATGAGACAAAACCCAGATTTGGACCTGTTGATGCATGTTTTATGACTCACCAAGCACTTTAGAATAAAGAGTCCAGAGAGCTCTATCCTCTCTTAAAAAATTACCTCTTATGCTAAGATTGCTAGAAAGGTCATACGGTAATTCCAATGTTTCTTAAGTTGAGGGGATGGACAAGCTCAATGGATGATGTGATATGCTGGTTTCACAAAGGGACCTTAGATAGTAAATTACTCAAAGTAGGGATTAGAATTGATTGGACGTTGAATGCTCCTGTGTTTTTGGGATTTTCGATTTTGGGATAAAATAAAAAGAAAAGGGATGAGGGTTTAGAAACTAGATTTATGCGAGACTACTCCTACGAACTTAAGAGACAAATGCTGGATAGTGAAATTTAAACCAATCTTTGTTTTGCCAAGCACAATGACTACAACTAGACAAAGATGATGCAATCTTCAATGGGTTTACGAATGATGTCCTATTACACAATACCACCATCAATTCGAACAATGTATATAGGTAATAGTGTAATGTCCCCATTTTCGGAGCATTGAGTTTGAGTGAATTAGCCTATTCCTAATCCTTGTAGGCTAATGGGGCTTGATCAGAGGGTCGTTTGGCAGATACCCAATTGATTGGTTGGCTTATTTCTTGGTCATATGAAGGTTTTCCTATTATCACCATGGATGTTTCTAATTTTGGAAACCTTATTTTATGTTATAATATTATATTGCACTTTAGGAGTTGGGTTATATTTTATATTATTATAAAGTGCAATATTAAAATAATAAAATAGTAAAATTCCTTCTAGAAGGTGACTTGGGAAAGTTCTAGAAGGAGGCCGACCTATTGAGGAAAAAGAATAAATAGGCATTGAGGGCTCATTTCCTATCATCCATATTTATTGTTGTTGATGTTGATGTTTGACGGTTGTGGAGCCTAGGGTTTCTACAATTGTCTTTGGCCATTGAGAACGAAAACTCTCAATTGGTGAGCAATTTTGAGGGTGTGAAATATCACTTGAATTATTGCAGCTGGGAGAAAGTTACTTGAGACTTTCTATTTGAGCTTCATTGTAAAAACTTAGAGGCCTTTGGCCAAGTTTTTGTATGCCTTGATTTGGAGCATTGTTGGAGACATTTTGGAGTTCATAGTCTTCATCGATTTTGCATTGAGGAGGTTGATTGCATTCATTCAGTCATTGCCAGAAGTTCTGATATAATATTTTCAGTCATATAAGTCTGCATATTGGAGCCACAATTTTGCATATCATATTTAGATTTTTGCTTGTATGGCCTCATTCGTGCATTATTTCTTTGTGGGTATTTGAGCATTCATCTTGGGAGAGCTTGGAAATTGTTTTGGAGTATTTTGGAGCAGCTATCAGGTTGCTGGTAAATAATTTTAGTAGTCTGATATAGTACAGCAAGGGCACCATTGGCAAGACATTTTTGTTCATATCTCATCATCGAAGCATCCTATGGTTCTGGGCATTGTTGCATTCTAATCCTTTGGTCTTACCAATCATTTCAAGTGCCAAGAGGTGGAGTTTAATTGCTGCATTTATTTATCTAAAGTATTGCCAGGCAAGAATAGGGGCAGCTGGGTGAAAGCTTCAATTGGGGCCTAAGAGGAGTTCATTTTGCTTGAAACTTGATTCTTTCATCAGCTCTCTTCTAAGGCATCATCATTTCTCCAGGTTCCTTTGTTTATCATTCATGTTAGCATTTCATTTTAGGAGTTATAAGTTTCACCTGTAGGTGTGCATTATACCAGCATTATCATATTTTGAAATTAATGTAAATGCCAAGAGTCTTGGCCAATTTCTATGAGCATTGTATTAGATAAATATATTGCAATAAGGAGATACAAATTTGCTGGTTACATATTGTTGTCATTAAGCATTGTAATATCATTTGTACTCAGCTTATAGTATGCATGCCAATTGTTTGACAAAATGTCAGTGGGTTGTAGGTGCATGTTTTGCATTTTAGAAATCATATATGAGCATTGTAAATGATGAAATTAAGTCATTAATGCATCTAGGATATAGTTTATGCATTGTAGTTTTGATTTCCAAGCATTTAGAGTACGTTGATATCATCTTCAAGCATTTATATCAGACTGATAACTCATACCAGCAAGTTGGAAGTTTGCATGTGAATTGTTTGACGAAATTCCAAAGGCAGCAAAGAGGAGTTTTTGAAATGGCTAGCTCATTACAAATAGAATCCAAGTTAAACAGTTTTAATGTTCAGACTAACCTTGCACATCAAATTGAAAATCATTCAATTGAAAAAGGTATGAACTAATTTCACTATTTCCAACACCATCAATCTTTCATTCATCTAAAAAATGCTGAAAATTAATTTATTCTATTGAAGAAATCATGAAACCATGCGAGCTCATAAAAATAACAAATGCTCAACTCTGAATCAAATTATTATTTGAATAGCAATAGTAGCAACAATTTCATAAGTCTCTCCCTGAATGAATGAAATGCGTGGGGTTTATATAGGCATCCCAATTACAAAGCAACGGCCAAGATTGAATTGAGATCAATGGCCAAGATTATTTCAAGAAACCCTAACCCTAAAAAGCATAACCAACTCAAAGGACACATGGCACAAGCAGAACTAGCCACTTGGAATATGGAAAATGATGACACCTTGCGAATCATTCGAGCAAGTGGGAATCCAGAATGCAATTCCCTTTGGACTGCTCCTTAGCCGCAAATGCAAGAAATTTAGCTAACACAGAATCGAGTTCCTCCATTGAGATGCTTGGCACAAAATCTAGTTGCACTCCCATCACATCCAAGGTTTCCAGGCATTGAGTAAAAGTACTTTCCCATCTATCTTCCTGTTTCTGAAAGTTATCCATAAAGGTCAAAAGGGAAGACATATCATCAAGCTGGTTCTCTGTAATAATCTGCACTTCCTTGAAGTAAATGTTCATCACATTTTTCTTCAGTCCTTCTAAATCTAAACCATTTGCATCATGATGCTCCTGCCCTGTTAATCCTTCAAGAGAAGTGAGGATTTTAAACTAATTTTTTTCAATTGCATTCCGTATAATGGCACATTCTTCCTTCATTCCATCATATATCTTCCTTTTAGCCAATAAGGAATGATACCACCTGCTGAAATCATACGAGGCTCCTTCCTCAATAACACCTTCTTGGATTAATATTTGCAGGGAAACTTCCTTTAAAACCTTCAAACGAGGTATCACTTTATCATTTACGTACTGAAAGTCTTCCCAATTGTCTTCAATTTGACTAACTTTAGTTATAAGCAAGGCAGATCTGTCATAAGTCTGAGCGCACTTCTCTAAGAATTGCTCCATCTGTTTTGAAATATTGATAACCCAACTCTTAGTTGCTTGACTTGTGATCCTCATAGCTTCAAGAACATCAACGGATTCCGGAGTAAGAGATGATGGCGGAATAAAAGCTTCACTTTCTTGGCGCAAAGGAGCTGTTAGCTGCTGAATAAACTCCACTAGCCTTAGATTTTCTAACTCTAGCCTTTCCTTCTTACTTCTCTGTTTTGTCGAATTTATCCTTGATGGCCTTGGAAGTGTCTGCCAACTCATGGAAATCCTGATCTATCGTGGTTGGCCCAATGTCCAACGTTGTAACATCATAATCCATAGGAGTAATCTGATCTCTTGGCTTGTCAATTTTTGGGACTGCCACCTGTAAGATCCTGGATCCTGCATCATTCCTGGTAATCTGAGAATACTTTTTGGGCTTCTTTGACGTTTTAACTTTGCCAATCCTTTCCAAGAAGTCCTGCATGCTTTCAACTGGTTGAACTTCATCCAGTGGTCTAGACTTCTTCATCAAAATTTCGGTCAACCAAGCTGGGATAGTGCATAATTCCATCCCATCTTCTAATTGAACATCGTCATTAATTCCTTTTAGAGCAGAAATTACCTCGTCTCCCAGCTCTTCGTTGTTCTCAAGGATCTCAGTATCTCCTGCGCCTTCAATCATCAACGTATCATCCTCCTCCAAACACTCAATGGGGGTTTGCTCTTGGAGAGAATCCAACTGTTCTAGCTCTTGGAATTCGACCTCTTGCTCATGGCTTTGTTCGATTTCAGCAATGGACACCTTTTCTGTTCCTCCAACTGATAAAGTGCTTGAAGATGATGGAATTTCATTCACTTTTTGTTTCTTATTCTCCAATTCTCTGTCAGTTGCATCTTTTTCCTCTGTGTGAAGGTTTTTACTCACTACCTTCCTCTTGCGAGGATATGAAAGTTCATCAAGACTTTCTCCAACTGCCTCCTCCTGGCTTTCCTTATTGCTCAATGTGGCATAGGTAAGAGAAATTCCCTCTTTTCTTAATCTGCTGATCTGATTATCCACCCATTCCCTGGAGTATGCTATAATATCCTTCATCAATATGTCCAAATCGGTCAACTCAGGTTGTGTCCAGTTAGGCAACAAGATAGGCTTATCTTTTTCCCGTTCAAATTGAGGATGTATGTAGTCCCCGTTGTCTTTTACTTGGTCAGGTATAGGGAACAAGTCACACCTTTTTACAAGTTCAATTGGAATTTTGGACCAAATCTTCTTCCTGACTCCATATTCGTCCGCCAAGTTAGACCAATAGTCTTCAATCTGCATAACATGAAGGGACTTCTTCCCGTGAACTCTTAAGTATGGGTCATAATCAGACCTTGGATTATAAGTGCCGAACTTATAAAATTGCAACTCTAACCTTGCTGCCTTGGCTGATTGCAATGAGGGGCAGATTTCTAGCATTTTCCCAATTGCAATAGGAAAATCCACTCCTTGTTTGTTCTTTTCCCCTGAATAGAATCTATACATGCCAATTGCCTTGCAACTTCAAGCATAACA
>VDFB02077702.1:82614-176088 GCA_007258455.2 Sequoia sempervirens
CGAATTGGTATCTCAGGCTCTGAATCTATATCAATAGGTTGTACATGTGGTGAACTAGGAGGTGAACGTGAGGTTCAACCTAAATGATTGTCTCTACTGGAACCTCAGGTACATTCTCAACTTGTTTCTGCTTCCTCTTTCCAGTAGCTCTCTTCCCCGTGTTTCCGCTGAGTCTAACTCCTTTAGGAGGAATCACAATAGCCTTGACCCGAGGTCTTGACCTAGAAGTAGAAGGTAATGAAGAAAACTTCTCTGGCGGCTCTGTCACAGGAACTGACTTATGCTTCCGCTTACTCTCCAAGAACTGCTTACTGATCTTGATAATCGATTTAGAAACTTGCTCAATAGAAGTATTCTCCTTAGCATACCAATTTGGTGAACGAAGTGGCTGCCGAGCAATTTGATCTCTGACATATGAATTGAGAAGAACTTCTCCATCATCATATGATAGACCATCAACATCTTCTGATAGGTAATCAGAGAGCTGACCAATAGTGAGTCTACAATAGTGACGACGTCGAACCTCAAATTCATCTTCACAATTTGCCCAGAAATCTTCAAGTGCCGGCTTATGTGCAATCCCTCGCTCTAACCTGTTCGCATAATGACCCAAAGGACTCCGCAAGAACGCCGATGATGAGAGTTTTGGAGCTTAATGCCATCTGGTTGACATAAGTTTGGCACTGCTAAGCAGAATCGCATGTGAAACTCTTCTAATGCAAATGGAAAAGTAGCCGCGCAGCCTTAAGGACGATTAAGAAAGAAATGAACATGTTGTGACCGCCTCGTGGTGAAACCCACAATAATAAGATCTTGACCAGGATACCGCAACATCAGCTCTCTAAGATAACCAAGCAAACCCTTCTGGATGTGGAAAAGTAGGGAATTGGATAAACCAATCCCCAAGTCTCCATCGCTGATTTTGCCTCGGCAGAAATACGAATGTGCATTTCACTGGCAAGATCTCTAACTGTCCTCATAGAAAAGTGATCATTCACTGCTCGGAAATTTTGTTTAGACTGAGAGAACTCCAACTGAGGATAATACTCGTGAATACGTTGAACACCGAGAGTGCCATTAGTCTTTAGATGCTTATAGCTGCCTTGGAATGCGACTAAGTAGACCAAGTACGATATCATATGAAACTCATGAAACTTGAGAAAATTAGTAATCTGCTAATGTAAGCAATCACTAATCAACATAGCCCAGTCAAAACAATCTGTGCCATCAAGAATTCTGGAAATAAGGTAAAACATCCATGAACGGAAAGTACTAGCATCCTCTTGGCCTGTAACTCGATTGAGCAAAGTTATCAGAACAACAACCTCGTCCTTGAATTCACCACGACCAACCTTCTTAGGCATGTTAGTCTTCTGAACCGTCAACCATTTCTGAGCCACCTTTCTCTGTGAATGCTGTTGATCTCCATCCCATATCTTCTCACAGGCTTCAATAACCACAGTAAAGTTATTTGAACGCGGAGGAATAGAAAAACATTTCTCTATATCTTTTGGTTTGAGACTGTAGATAACTCTCCCGTCAACTGATCTGATTTGTCGTGAAGATGAGTCATAATGCTTGATACAAGCAAGAACAAACTCGAGATCAAAACTGGTAACAGGAATAGATGCTGCTGCCAACAACCCGGAACGCTCAAGATTCCTCAACGCATTGCTGCTAACACCCTCCAGACTGCTCAGATTAACCACTGGATAAACATGATTCAGGTCTGTATCTGAAGTTTTGACAAAATTATGCGTAAGGGCAGATTTTGCCTTATAATCAATGAGATTGAGCTGCATTTTGAAAATGAGAACTTTTGACTGTAAAGTCAAATATACTTGAAGAACTTTCTGGAAAAACTGAAAACCTCTGGACAAGGCTAAAAATAGCCTAAGACAGGAGAAATTTTCGAAGTTTTTTTGAAACGTGGGTTTTGTGCAGAATCAAATTCTAAGACAACCCAGATAGCTCGATTCTCAAAAAAATGTGTTTCAAGCCCACATGCAAAGAAATTCTCAGAAAAATGCACAGAGCTTCAGAATGAAGACTATGGGGCAATTTTCTCGAAAAAATCTAAGACGTGGGTTTTGCTGCAAACACTGAAGTATGCGAACCCAGATGATCAAACTCTGAAAATATGTTGAATTTCTTTGACATGCAAAGAAAGTACCTAAGATGAGAAATAGAAGAAATAAGACAGAAGATAGAAAGTTTTGCTTGTTCTGCTTCTGAAAAATTCGCCAATCTTCTTTAGGAACTTGATAAAACCTGCATGCAAAGTGAAAATAAAGTCTTGAATCTTCTTCCTCTGAACAATTTGAATCCGTTGCTATGAAGAATGCTGAATTCTAACACCTGTAGCACTTTTAACTTGCTGCTCGCTCAAGAAGAATGAATATTTCGAAGCTTGAGATGATGAAGTAATGGACGCCAATGCTTGAATAAATAGACTTTCATCTAGGAAATTCGCACAAAGGCATTAAACCTTGAAAAATGGCGCTTGGCTTGTGATTGGACCTCATTTTAGTTAACTGAAACTAAAATAAGCTAAATAAAGAGCCATGCTCTAGGGTTTCCCTTTCAATCTTTAGTTGCAAACTTATTTAAAGCCTCATGCGAATTAGACTTCAGTTAACATTCCTTGTTGAATTCGCCATCTTCATAATTCACTAAATTTACTATAAATAAGAATTAAGGCATCCCTTTTAAGACTTCAGTTAACATTCAAAAAGTGAAGCGCCAACTTCAACCTCATGCTTTAAATCTTTTAAATATTCTAAATATGGCGACCCTTTTTAGAAACTTCAGTTGACAAAGAATGAATTCGCCATACTTCACAAAATCATGCTTCATGCTTTAATTAGATATGGCGTCCCTTTTCAAAACACTAGTTGACAATGAATGAAGCGCCAACTTCACTAAGTCTTCACAGTTTCAAGCAAATTCGCCATGCATGCAAACTCAAGTTGATTTTCAAACATAATCTTCAGTTAAGTGAACATGCAAACAAGTTAACTCAACATGCAAAGTTGTTAACTGGACATGCAAACTAGTTAACTCGACATGCGAACTGAAAGATCACTCAACATGCCAATATACCAACTGGAGATGACAACCCAGAAATCGTTTAGTCTAACTGAAGTCAGAACTCAAGTTAAAGCGCACTAGTCAACTTATTTCGAAAACTCAACTTTGACCTCTTAAGGTGAATTCTAGACTTAGCCAATTTTCATGAAAATTTGGATTTGAACGTCTCTCGGGACCTCTGTTCATCCTCTGACACTGGCTGACTGACTCCACCGATTGGCTGGCTGACAGGTGCATCGCAGAGCAGGATAAAAACTGATCAAAAGGTACCTTGAGACTGAACATCATAAAACTAACATCTGAAGGCTCAAAAATTCAAGCGCCCTTTTCAAAAGCTGCGCTTTTCCTCAGACTTAGCCATATTTTAACATCTGTATCTCGAACGAAGGGAAAAACAAATTCTTCATAACTTCTGATTTACCAACTTTCAGGACTAGAACTCAGGTTCATTGCGGAGCTGACCTCATTCTGCAAGACAACTGCAAAGGCACATTTTCCCAGAAAACATCATCTGAAGGGTAAAAATCAAGAGCACCTTTTTGAAAAGTTGCTCTTTTCCTTCTAGACTTAGCCATTTCTAGAACTGACCAAAATAATACTAAAACCCTGACTACAAGCTGCTGAGTCATAATCTGATCTTACGGAGACAGGCAACGAAAAGCTGAACATAACACGGACAAATTGAATATCTGAGATCATCCAAAAGAAGGCATTAAAGGCTTGAAAAGCTTAGGCGCCTTTCTGAAAATGTGCTCTTTTGCTCATTCTTTGATTTTCCGGACTAAGATTTGACCCTATGTTTGACCTCAGGTTCAAGCACTTCTGCAACTCAGATTCACCCACCGACGGATGTGTCGCGAAGTTCGAACAAATGTGAGATAAACATCTTGGGTGGCATTTAACCAAAAACCTTCATTTGACACCTCAAAAAGATGGGCGCCTTTTTCAAAAGCTGCTCCTTTTTCCAGTGTTAGCCAATTCTGGCTCTCCTCTCGTTTTGCACTATATCTCCCGTAACTTGCACAAAACAGGTCCGTTTGACAAACTTGATAGCTCATCGCGAAGCTGACGTGATGCCGGACAAAAGCCTGCTGGAGGTGACAAACCCTAAAAACAGGATCTGAGCCCCTAAAAGATAGGGCACCCATTTGAAAATGTGCTTCCTTCTCTAGAGAGAAAATTTTGATAATTTTCCTTCAGATTTTCACTTTCCTCAAATTCATTCAGTAACAGACTGACATGACACTAAAACCAACTCCATATTTAAAAACCCCAAAAACGACCTTCTAACATCACTTTTACAAGAATAAGACTCAATTAAGCAAAATGCCTTAGTGAAGCAAAATTTTTGGTTTTGGGTACAACATTAGGCTCCGTTTGGTGACCATGTCGGATACTTACGGCATAGGAGATCCCTAGAATCTCAGTGTTTCGTAGACCAGTGACTTTATAAGTTGGGTATATGGAGTCAGGACTTTTCCCTAATCACCTAAAACATCAATGTTTCCTAAAAACTTAACCTAAAAATCACCTAAAACAAGACTACTTAAATCACTTAAAACACGACAAAACATCACAGGACGGGGAAAAACAAAACAACATAACGATGAAGTATAAAAAATTACTTACAAAATATATACAATATTACTCCTCCCCCGGAGGGTTGAAGTGTTTAAGATACTGCCCGCTATAAGGAAGCGAGAAAAGCCTTCCATCCTGATGTGAGAGAATGTATGTGTTCTCTCCTGTAGCTTCATGAATCTGGAAGGGTCATAACCATAAGGAATCAAATTTTCCATGCATTCCTTTTGGCTCATGCCTTTTGTCCCACAAAAGGACTTGATCTCCGACTTGGAAGTCTCTGTAACGAGCTTTCTTATCAAAAATCTTCTTCACTCTTTCTTGATGCTGAGTGATTTTATCAACAACCTTTGTCCTCTCCTCTTGAAGTTTCATCAGGAGCAATATCCTCTTCTGAATAGGATCATTAAATTCTTCATCTTCCACTACAGATGCCAGCTGTAAAGCAGACAACTCCAAGGTAATGGGCAGAATAGCTTCTGTACCATACAAAAGTATAAAAGGCGAGGTGCCAATAGATCTTTTTGGAGTTATACGATCAGCCCAAAGAGCGTCATATAAATTAGTAGGCCAAGTTCGCTGATTTGACTCAACTAACTTGCGTATAATTGTGACAATGTTCTTATTGGATGATTCGGCCTGTCCATTACCTTGAGGGTAATAATCTGATGAATGAGACAACATGATGCCGTGATCAAAACAAAAACTCAAAATTTCCTCTGACGAGAAACAAGTTGCATTATCAGTCACAATTTTCCGAGGAACTCCAAAGCGAGAAATGATATTCTCCTTTAAAAAGCTGCAAACCACTTCGGACGAAGCTCGTTTAGTAGGAATTGCCTTAACCCATTTTGTAAAA
Source organism: Sequoia sempervirens (assembly GCA_007258455.2). Lineage (NCBI taxonomy): Eukaryota > Viridiplantae > Streptophyta > Pinopsida > Cupressales > Cupressaceae > Sequoia > Sequoia sempervirens. Next base: position 88,145 of record VDFB02077702.1, read on the forward strand.
TAATCTGTTGCTGTAAGGACAAATACATGCCCCTTACTGGAAATTGGATTGACGGGTCCTACAAAATCAATACCCCACTGCTGAAATGGAGCATCAATGACAACTGGCCTGAGTGGAAAAGATGCCAAGTTCACTTTACCAGCAAACTGCTGACATAACTGACATTTGTACACCCAATCATATGCGTCACGAAACATAGTTGGCCAATAAAACTGTGCTCGTAGAATCTTGAATGCAGTGACCCTTGATGAAAAGTGTCCTCCGCACGCTTGATTATGAAAAGCTTCTAACAATCTTCGTTGTTGATCCTTTCCGACACATAATAGAAAAGTTCCGTCAAGGCCACGCTTGTACAGAACGTTGTTAACAAGCACGAAATTCTGTGCTTTCAATTTCAGTGTTCTTTTCTGCTGTTTGTCCATGTGACGTGGACATTCTCCATACGTTGAATAATACCGTAAAGGTGTGTACCATTCTTCCGCAGAATTAACAAGTAGGACCAAAGGAAGGTCCTCTTCAACTTTTTGTTTCGAACCAATTCCACCATTGCTCTTGAATTTACGATCTCCATCTTCCGCCAACAATCTGCAAAGACCTTGTCCGCAAACAAGCTTGGTTGGTTTAATCTCTAGATCATATCCCTGAACTCTCGCGATCCAATTCCCTCTTTTTGTGCCCATCTCCTGTTGGGTAAGCACACTTTTAACTGCTGGATCGGTGACATACACCGTTGTATGTGAATTCAAAAGATAAAACCTGAAATTCTTGACAGCTCTGACAACAGCATAAGCATTCTTCTCAATTTGAGAATAATGCATCTCAGCATCTTTAAAATTAGCACTCATAAAAGCAATAGGAGATTCTCCTTCTTCGCTGAGCTTCTGTGTCAGAATGGCAGACAGTGAATGCTCCGACGCATAACAATAAAGAATAAAATCTTTCTAAAAGTCAGGCCGAACTAACACTGGTGCATTTACAATAGCTTCTCTGATTTTGATAAAGGCCTGTTTGCCTTCATTCGTCCACACAAAAGTAGACGTCTTCTTCATCATTGCTGAAATCTCCTTCGTCAACTCTGAGAAATCAGGTACGAACCTTCAGATAAAGTTAACTTTACCAAAAAAGGAGTGCACCTACGTTTTGCTTGTAGGAAGAGATAGGTTTCTGATTGAATCCACCCGATTTGGATCTATTCTGGTACCTTCTTTGGAAACGATATGGCCAAGTAACTTGCCCTCCGTCACTGCAAAGATTGTCTTCTTTGGATTCAAAGATATTTTGTGATACCTGCATCTCTTGAACACTTTCACAAGATGTGAAAAGTGATCACTCCGTTTATCTGAAAAAACGGTTAAGTCATCAAGATAGACGACTATGATCTTATTCCTAAGATCCCCAAATGCTAAATCCATGGCTCTTTGAAAAGTAGCATCGGCGTTGGTAAGACCGAAAGGCATCCTCTCATAAGCAAACGTTCCCCACGACGTGGTGAAAGCTGTCTTGATCTGATCCTCCTCAGCCACTGCAATTTGATTGTAGCCAAAAAAACCATCAAGAAGTGATAGCATTTCTGATCCGGTAACTGTCTACAATGTATGCTCCATGATAGGTAAGGGATAATTGTCCTTTAAGGACGATTGATTCAAGTTCCTGAAATCAACGCAAATTCTGATTTCTCCGTTTTTCTTGCGCACAGGAACGATATTTGACACCCAGGTGGAGTGATGAATAGGAAAAATTATTTTGGAGTCCACCATCTTTTGAATTTCCGCATAGATAGTATCCTGAATTCGCGGATTATAATGTCTTTGTTTCTGCCTGAAAGGCTTAACTTCAGACTTAAACGGAATTGTGTGAGACAATTCAATGGGCGTGAAGACCTTCAAATCTTCGTATGACCAGGCAAAAACATCCTTGTACTGCTTGAACAAGGCGATAAACCTCTCAGTCTCTCAGGAGTACAACATTTGCCTAAATTCACAAACCGAGGCTTGTCTTCAGTACCTATGTTGACTTGACTATACTCTGATGAAGTATTCACCCCTAACCTCTTCTGATCTTGGATGTAACGATCATGCCTGTCAAAAATATCCTCTAAGGATACAAAACCTTTAGGAATCTGATTTCCTTTCAACTGTATGATTCCAGATTCTATAACCTCAGATTCTTTAGCAATTGACTCTCTGCAAGGAGTCGAACTCCCTTCAAAGAACAATTCTTTGTAGTTGTCTCCCATGACGAGAAATTCTTCAATATCTTCATCGTCACTGAAGACTTGCTAGTTGCCTGAATTATTAGGAACAACTGGTCTATAGATTAGCTCAATAGCAAATGAATTCTGACAAAAGTCAGAATTAGGCATAAAAAGAGCGGCTGAAACTGCAAGAGCATCAGCTTTGCTATTGTTCATTCTTGAAATATATTTGATATTAAATGCATCAAACCAGTTGATTGCATTCCATACCCTCTGCCTGTAGTTCTGGAGACGATTCTTTCTAACGTGAAATTGTTCTCTGACCTGCTTAACGATCAGCTCTGCATCTCCTTCAACTTGAAGCAGCTTGATCCCCATATCCTTTGTGTTTTTGAGACCTATCAAAAGCGCCTCATATTCTGCAGTATTATTAGTGCAATCGAATTGCAACCTATATGCAAAAGGATATAAACGACCTTCGGGAGAGATAATCACTACTCCCGCTCCGGAGCCTGAAGTTGAACAACTACCATCAAACTGCATCGTCCACATCTTTGATTCTTCATCTGACAATTCAGTGGAAAGTGCAAGATTCTGACAATCTTCCGTCACTTCGGACACCATAGCATATGTGCCTAGACCCGTGTCTTGATACAATACCTGAGCATGTGGGTCCTGGGACTTCACCACTGTGAACTTTGATTTCGTTTCCGGTTCCAGCTTGAAAGTGCCTTTCTTCAATGGGATTGTTGCGAATGACCAATCCATCTGTATTTCTCCTCCAAGATCCTTGCAAAAACTTCTACTAAGTAACATCCCGTATTTAGTAGGAATATCAGCTACTAGGATGGTCATCATGATCTTTTTCTCTGGACATGATGCTAGCCTCACTTGCGCATCTTTGAGTTGACCGACTAACGGCACCGGTTTGGACTCAAGTGAATAACACTTTTCCTAAGTCGGGGTGCATGAAAGTCCCAACGCGTTCATAATCTGTAAGGGCATAACGTTGTCTGAAGCTCCACTGTCAATTATGCAATTGCTCAGCTTAAAACCTCCTATATATAAAGATATATAAAATGGCCTAGGCTTCTCTTCTGCAGGAACTGAGGATTGTAGTAATGTCGGCTGAACGACATTCTTCTTTTTAAGAACATTCAAGATTCTATCCAGCTGTTCTGGATGATCTTGTAAATACTCCAACTGAGATATCTGTACCTTTGTCTTCATCATGGAAGACACGATGTCAACGCTTGCTGAAGACGTATCTAAAGCTGCTGGCAAGATATTTTCTTGTGAAGGTTTTTGATTGGAAGTAGAAGCTACTTCCTTTGCTTTTGTATTCAAATTCCGCTTTTCCTCTTCCTCCTTCTGTGCCTGGAAATGCTGAGCACGTGTGAACATAGGTGAGGTGATATTTTCGTGATTCACTGCGAGAGAAAAATGACGGGATTCTTCTTCTTCATTAATGGGTTCTCGATCAAAATATCCCGTTGCGGAGTCGCCATCAAACTCGTCTGTCTGTGAAGAGACGACGTTTGAACTGGAAGGTATGAAGTCTGAACTAGGAGTGGAATCGGCAAATCCCATGAGCTGATTCATTCTTTGATTTTCCGGACAAGTAGCCCCGGTATGCTCTGCTGAATCATGGAATGTGCAAAAGACCGTAGCCTTCTCAGCTTCATTGTTTTGTCTCGGTTGTCCTTGCGGAAACTTTGACTTGAAATTATTGTATGGCTGAAAATTATTCCTTCTTGGTTGGTATGCTGGTTGTGGTTGAAAAGGTGGTGGTGCAGACAAGGCTGGTTGCCCTTGAGGTGGTGACTGTCTCTTTAGTATTGTCACCTCATTTGCTACCTTTTGTAGCAATGGATCGGCTGATGCTTGCACGAGCGGCTTGATCGAATCATCTTTCATCTTACCGCTTGTAATCATGTTATCTTCAAGCTTTATAGCTTCCTCCTGAAGGTGTTGTAGATCATCTTCTTTGCTCATTCTTTGATTTTCCGGACTAAGATTTGACCCTATGTTTGACCTCAGGTTCAAGCACTTCTGCAACTCAGATTCACCCACCGACGGATGCGTCGCGAAGTTCGAACAAATGTGAGATAAACATCTTGGGTGGCATTTAACCAAAAACCTTCATTTGACACCTCAAAAAGATGGGTGCCTTTTTCAAAAGCTGCTCCTTTTTCCAGTGTTAGCCAATTCTGGCTCTCTTCTCGTTTTGCACTATATCTCCTGTAACTTGCACAAAACAGGTTCGTTTGACAAACTTGATAGCTCATCGCGAAGCTGACGTGATGTCAGACAAAAGCCTGCTGGAGGTGACAAACCCTAAAAACAGGATTTGAGCCCCTAAAAGATAGGGCGCCCATTTGAAAATGTGCTTCCTTCTCCAGAGATAGAAAATTTTGATAATTTTCCTTCAGATTTCACTTTCCTCAAATTCATTCAGTAACAGACTGACATGACACTAAAACCAACTCCATATTTAAAAACCCCAAAAACGACCTTCTAACATCACTTTAACAAGAATAAGACTCAATTAAGCAAAATGCCTTAGTGAAGCAAAAATTTTGGTTTTGGGTACAACAATGTCGTCATGGAGTCTCTCAACATGACGTTTCATCTCATTCTTAGAGATGAACAAGGGCTTGCACCTCATATTTCTCCGTCTTAGAGAAATATACACTAGAAGGGCTTTCACCTCATATTTCTTCGTCTCAGAGAAATATACACTACAAGAGCTTTCACCTCATATTTCTCCGTCTCAGAGAAATATACACTACACGGGATTTCACCTCATATTTCTCCGTCTCAGAGAAATATACATTACAACAGATCTTCATGATGCTATGACTCCCTCTGAAGCTCCAAGTACTCACATCAACTTTCAGACCTCCTCATCCAAGATTGCCTCTGTTGGTTTGTCAGACTCCCTTTGAATGTCATTTCCTCCTCTTGAAGAAATTGATTTCAATGACGATTTGTATAGGTTCTTTGTTGTTTAGTGTCTTCATCTTTCTCAATCTTCTTTGTGAAGCAAGCTCTCCGTCCAAGGTTGACCCAACATTGTTCCCTTGAGAGATAACTTCAGTGAAGAATCATGAGAGTTATGCACCACCAACTCAGTCCCAAGGCAGCAAGCTATGTCTCCATGTTTGTTCATTTCTTTAGCCTGCGTGACTTCCTCACAGGATGCATCAAGCTCTTCCTCCCTTGAATTCCTTATGCAATCTCTCATCATCCTTTTGCTCCTTGATCCATCTTGGAAGCATTTTAGAGAGATTAATAATAGTTCATAGAATTAAACTATCCCAAAGAGAAATACCAATGCTAGAAGCATACATGATTCACTATTCCCAATGTTAATGCATGAATTACTATTAACTACATAAAATTCATGATCATTATTCAAAGGTACAATCATAAAATACTTATTTCTTTATTGTTGGTACACCAATGAGCTAGACCTGTAGCTATATCTTATCTTCGCCACCTTTAGTGTTGCCATCCCATGCAACCGATCTCATATATATATATATATTTTTCAGATCAAACACAATTCAGCTGCTTTAGCTCTTCTTTCCAGCTCTTCATCTGAATCTTGCATCTTGTCATAGCTCTCAAGCCACATTTGAAATTGGTATCTGTCTTAAGGTCTGCTGTCCAATGTTGCAGGGCTAAATGATAATGAAAATCTCTTTCCAACACCTTTAGACTCACCAAGAATAGCTCCCAAGATTGTTCAATAACATCAAACTCACCTAGCAGCATTCCAACACCCTCAAAAGGTAAGGATATAACAGCTATAAGTCTGATAATGACTGATACCAAGTTGCAGGACTCTCAATGACATGGATCACCACCAGACTAACCCAGCAATCTCCAGACAGCCTCTATCTACCAAGGATGGACAAGGAACAGGTCTGTCATAAGTTTTCAGTCATACCCAGGTCTGTATGACACCCCTTTAGGCATCCAAATCCTCCAAGAAACAACTCCAACAGTCACCAAAGATTTCCCTAAGTCAAATCACCCCCAAACAGCCTTGAAACCATCTTATATAGGTAGCAGTTGGGAAGGAGAAGTCTCATGCCCAGCTCCAAGCGTTTGGTATGAAGGTACGGCTCCATAAATCCCATTGAAACCCCAATCTGCAAATTCTGTGAAGAACAATGGTGATTCCAAAGAAGAACCACACCAAGCCAGCTAGGGATTGACTTTCACATCTGAAACGAATAATCCAATGAGGGTTTTCGACCTCACAAGATTCAAGAAAAAAAAAGAAAAACATGCAAGTTCACTCCAGCCACATTTTGTTATGTGTAATCACAGTGTATGACAAACTCCTCTAGAATGCTTAAACAAATCTGATCGGATTTCTTGAACCCGCTCTGATACCATATTAGTTTTTAGATCAGAAATGAAATAAGCAGAAATACAACAACACATAGAAGAATGAACACAACAGATACCCTGGGAAAACCCTCCTCGAGGGAGAAAAACCTAGCAAAATATATCTCTTATATATCAGATAAAGAAGTGCAGAAATTCTGCATACAAAATCAGGCCCTAAGCATGGCCGAGTCTCATACAATGAAGAATGTCACTTCTCCTTGAAGCGAACCTCAAGTGCTGTAGATGATACCACTTCTTACAAAAATTGGATCTGCTGCTGCTAGGAATGAACTGCTGCTAGAGGTGCGAATTGCTGCTTATGGAAGATGTGAATTTGAATGAATGATTGTGATGATAGAAATGAGAGGTCTTCACCTCCTTTATATACAAGGATACTCCTTTATATACAAGGATAGGCAACCTCTTCTCCAGGTCGCCCCCCTTAGGAAATAAAAAATACAAAATATTATTTGAGTCAAGAAGGTCGACCTGCCTTGGACAAAGATATATTAAGGAGAAAAATATCCCCTGCAGCTACAACACTAACACACAGTAACTTCAAACAGCTTCAATACTTCTGATGGAATATACTCACCCAGTCAAATTAGAGATTCATGAGCAATAACCCAAACCATTCAGTAATTCTGTGAACTCTTGCAACCCAAGCATAGTACGACTCAAGAAATATATATATGGACAGCTAGTGGGTGTACAACTTTACTCAGAAATAATAATAACACATTAATTTTGGCTTATGTGCACAGAAATAAACATCAGGTCTTTAGAATGCAATGCCCAAGTACCCAGAATCCACCTTACTCCCAATCACTAGATTCAAGTAAAATATTGTACGGTCTGTAGCTCACCATGGAATTGCTGGAGATATATAAAATCTCATTCAATATTTTTACTCCACATTTAAACTATCTTTCAACTTTGAACACTTGCCAAAACTATTATCAAAATACACAATGCTCTAATAAACTGAAATTAGGTTTCTTTCTTAAAAGACTACATTTATAAGCATGATAATCTGAATATCAAACTTCTATTAAAATTTCAGCGTGAATGCACTAGCACAGCCTAGGATGGGATTGTCAGCTATCAACCAAAAAACGTCTTTCAGCCTCAAAGGTGATATTCTTTATTTAGGTTACCGTCCCCACAAAGTTTGGTGAACCAATGTTCAACCAACCAAGAACCTGTTTTCCAAAATCAAATCCAACATGCTTGCACGATCCTCTTGCAAACTTTTATTCTTCTCCTCTCTGTAACTCCTCCTGACTTCTTGAATTCTCTTTGTTTCCTTTTCACTTTTAGTTTAATTCTTTTGAGAATCCAACAAAAAGTAACTTAATTAATTCAGTTAACCTGTCTATAACTTAAGTTACTTTTGCACCATTAAATAGTTAATTTAAGTTGCCCTTTTATTTTATCCTTTTTCGATACTTATAAATTAATTAAAAATAATTAATTTAAGTTTCCCTTTTATTTTATCCTTTTACGCCATTAAATAATTAATTTAAGTTGCCCTCTTATTTTATCCTGAATCTAATCACAATCCACCAATGCCATGAGGTTAAAATGGAATGCCTAAAGACACCAAAAGAATTTGTAATGTTCCTATTTTTGGTCACTTTAGCATTGTAGTTAGCTTCAACTTTCTCAGTGACCATTAGTCATGCCAAAGGGGATGTTTGATGTTGGTGACGAGTTCAGATGGTGTAGAGGATGCTTATGCCACTTCGTGGAATGAATTTCGACTTTTAGTGGGTTCTCCAAGATTCTTGGAGAGAGCGTCTATTTATAGTAAGTCACTTGTTCAGGGTTGATTTTCATTATTCATCATTGGTATCATTCCAGTGCAGTTAGAATACGATTTCGATGCTTTTCAATGGTTTCCACAACTCAAGTGTATTATTGGCTTTAATTTAATTATTTTACAAAGGTTGCTTAATTTTATTAAAATAATTTAATGGCCACCTTAGTATAATAGCTCGTTAGAAAGAGGATGAATTTTTTTAAATCATGGGCGCATAATATTGGGACCTTGCATGTCAAATATTATCATTATTTTGATAATTAGGGTCTTTTGGAGCAAAAGTGAGCTTTTAATTAAAAAGTAAATTTTAAGTTGTATCTTCCGAAAAGTTTGGTAGGAAATGTATATAAGGAGGTTTTGTGAGCTCATTTGGATTTATGTAGATTATTTTATTTCCTCTTGTGAAACCCATGGTTTTGTGGGATTGAATCTGTGAAATAGCCCACACTTATTTTTTCCACAAATTTGCACTTGTTAGCATTAGATGAAATTCAAAGATAAGCAACTGTAAAACAACCTCCCATTTTCTGATCACCCAGATCCCAATGTGGGCAAGGTGAGAGCATACGGTGGTTGGCTTACAATATTGAACTTCTCTAAACTACCACTTCTTCAGTGGGTGAGTAATAAATAACAAGTGCATGAAAATAAACAAGAAATGCACTTGGTGGCAAGCCGACCACTTCCACTTTTCAGCGGGCAACAAGGAAAGTAATCCACTTGGCGGAAAAGCCAGTCACTTCCACTTTTCAGTGGGTAACAAGAAAGGAAATATAGAAAACTCGATCACTTATTCAGCGGGAGTGAGAGGTACATAAAGCAAAAGGCTCAACCACTTTTTAGTGGGAGTAACCACTTATTCAGGGGGGTAAGTATCAAAGCCAATATAAGAGCATTCACCAACGGTACTACTGATGGTGTTACAATGAGCTCAACATAATCATATCGGTCCATTAGATATTGCTATTATGAGAGGTAAATGATAGAAATTTGAAGTAGAACACCCTCCCAAGATGCTAGAATGAAAAATAAGAACACCCCCTTCAAACTAGAACAAGTATACCTCAAGATTGGTCCACTGGAGGTCAATGGAAGGACTAACAAGCTGCTGCTACAGGTCTGATACTCAGAACAACAGTCTGATATGGACGTACAGTTAGCTGATTGCACCAACCAGCAATAGTAAAATGAACATAACTTCGCCAAGCTCCGTCTAATCACCCCAAATCACTTGCAAATGTCTAAACAAGGCTAGGCGTCCAAGGCAAGATAGTTAACACCCATCAACAAGTCTGATCAACAAAGTCACATGCCAAAACGTCCTCCAGCCAAGTTGTACGACCTCCCTAGAGGGGTGACCAGCAAGGAAAAAACCATTTCTCCATCATAAAATGCCAAACTTTGCAAGAATGGGTGCCCTAGGATGGAAGAGCCAAAAAGCCAACACCCACAAAAAGTTATCCACTCCTCAAATCAGTGTGAACAAAACAATGGTACAGCCAAGGGTTTGGAAAATGCAACCAACAATCTGAAACTCCAAGAAATCATTTCCAAAACGCACCCAAATCTCTACACAAATAGTTATCATACCAAAACATAGCTAGAATTCATCATAAGTAACCAAAACTGAAAATAAACCATCACTGTTAAGCTCTAATGGTGATTACTGAATGAAATCACACTCCACTAGCTAGGGATTATCTTTCAAATCCGAAATTAGCAACCTAAAGAGGGTTTTCGTCCTTCAAAGATTTAGGAAAGAACACTCTGGTTCCAATTTGGTAGCATAACTTTATTTCCAAATTGCATAACCAAATGAGAGCAAGAGAGGGCACATAAATAGGCTCCAAGACTCGGAAGTTTGAAATGCTTTTCCCTCCAAAAAGGTACGCCACCTTTTGGAGCAATATAAAATTCAATTAAAAATCACTTAACTCTCATACTTAGGCGTCCATCCTTGATATGCATAAATTTATCATTTAAATTGCTTTAAGTCCTCAACTAGGCGTCCACTTTAGCTTTACATACTATTTGCTTTTAAAAATAACTTAAGTCATCAAGCTAGTCGTGGGGTCCAAGGGGACCACTTGACATTATTATACTAACTTAAGTTGCAAACCTTTCATTTTCGAACTCCAAGAATGTTGGAGAAGCCACTGCTAAAAATACCAAGATGCCAAACACTGCAACTGCCACCATTGCTAAAATTGGAAACCCTACTTTGAACTGTTGCCAAACCTTTGCCTGAAATAGCACTTACTAAAAATAGCATTTTGCGAAAAATAGTGACTCCAAACACAAAAAGGGCACATTTGGGTAGCCATCGTGACTTGTTACAAATAGTAAGTACTAAAAATAGACATTGCTAAAAATAGTAGTGACTATCCACTAAGGTTCTTAGAAAACCCAGAAAGACCTAGAAATCCTTCTAGCAAACTCCAGCAACAAACCCCTGAAAAATTGATGAGAAACCTCCAAGAATCTTGGAAACCCTAAAATCTGCCTCCAAACAGCCTATGAGACTCTGAAAATAGGCTGTCGGCCACTGAAAAGCATAGGGCTAAAAAATGGGGACATTACAATCTAGATTGTTTCAACCTTCTTGAGGACAAAAACCCTCTTGGAGAAGATTAGCTATGGTGGTGAAAGATCCTCCCTAGTTAATTGCAAAGGTGGGCTCATTAAGAGTTCACTGAAAAGCATAGGGCTAAAAAATGGGGACATTACAATCTAGTTTGTTTCAACCTTCTTGAGGACAAAAACCCTCTTGGAGAAGATTAGTTATGGTGGTGAAAGATCCTCCCTAGTTAATTGCAAAGGTGGGCTCATTAAGAGTTCACATTTGGAGCAAATTGGTTTATCATCAGGTTTACAAGTTTGCCAAGTGTGAGATACAAATTTATTAAATTTGAGGGCAAATAATCAAATAGTTATTATGGTATGTGCATTGATGAAAAATCAGAAAATATAGTGCAATGTGTGCAAGGACAGAAAGTCAATGAGATAAAAATAAATAAAATTAAATATTTGTTGTTTGCTGAGCCTATGACCCAGTTGTACCTCTTTCTCCCTGATCTTATGAAATGTGCTGTACACTTTTGGGACTACTCATAAAAGAGTTGAATGCTTGAAAGAAGGCTTAAAAGCCTTAATATATACTAGTCGCAGGCTTCTTAAAGTCCAACTCAGGAAATAAAGGGAGTGAACAAGGTCAGCGTGGGCTTTAAGGAAGGGAATTTTAGCTTCTGTACAAGTCTTCAAATCTGCCACACTATGCACTAAGTCTGCCGTACCTCTTTGGGGAATGCCATACCATTCTTCAAGGAAGATTTGGAGATTATAAGGAATGTTGCTTGGGTTGTTTGATGACTGCAAAGAGGTCAGCGAATTTAATATTATTATTTTCTGTTATATGAAATGAGCTGAATGATATTTCTATATTCACAGTTTGCTACAACAGCACAAATATGCACACAAAATTCTAATATTTAATTGGTAATTGTTTATGATATTGTGTTCAAAATAACATTTCATGCAAAATATTTGACAAAATGCTTGCAAAGCAAAATGTGAAAATTCCAAGTTTGGTTTAAATATTTCTGGAGAGGTTATTACATAAAAATAATAAATTATAATATCAAGAAATAAAATATGAAATCTAATATAATTATAAATATAAATATAAAATTTAATCTTATCAAAAGTTAAGGGGCATGTGAAGAATCATGACTATTGAAGGAAAAAGATATATAGGAGACACCAAACAAGGAAAAGTAACTATCATACAGAAAATACATCTTTTAGTATCTGATTATTACTCCTTTGGAGCATCGAACTGAGGTCCATTTAATTTGAGGGAAAAACCTCTCATGGCAGGAATTGAAGAACGGAAATCCACAATTTCTCAAGAGTGATTTCACACACACAAAAATCACCATTTTGCTAAGTTGACTGATCTTCTAGTAGACATTATTAAAAACTTCAAGTTAATAACATTTTCGTTTTATTGGCAAATCTGATTTCTATCTTTAAAAGAGATATTTAATTGTGCAAATTTGAGTAATTATTAGAAATATCAATTGGAAAAAGTATAGTTTCAAATGCATATATTATTGTATAGAAATTAAAAATTAAACTTGATTGGATATTACGAAATATTCCATGTGGGATATTAAAAATTCAAACTGGACATTACAGATGGTATTAAAGCTGGATCTTGCCAGCCTTTGAGTCTTATTTCATATGCAATTTGGTAATAGAGCTAGCAGATCTTATCAAAGATAACTTATTCATTAAATGACAAAATTAGTGATTATGGCAGATAGTGACGGAAAAACTTCTTTGGGGAAAGTTCTTACAGATAAATTTGAAAGAAGATTTGATAAAATGATAGATATGTTGGGTCAAATTCTCCACATGAAGCAAAATAATATGACTGCTTCTAGAAATCAGAGAAAAAAAGTTAATGTGAAGAAATCACAAAGCCCATTGCAAGATGATATTCACACCAATATGCAGATTATAAAAATATTCTTACTGAAATCCAAAAGGCCATGCTTGTCACAAATTTTATGAGTATAAAGGGTGTAAACAGGGTTAACTCAAATTCTGCCAACACTCTTTGTAGTAACCCATCCCCTTGGTTAGTTTGATAGGTGTTCCATTTTATCAAACTACAACATAAGATTGCATGAGTAATAACCAACTTCAAAGGGAATTGCATGCATAATTCTCATAACCAAAGTCTGAACTTTACTTCTCTATATTTGACTGAGATTACAAGTTATGATCAGAAATATATTTCAGACTTATTACAAAATCATACTGTGCTCTGTTTAGAGCTGACATGAAGTAGTTAACACTCAGAAATAAACAGTGGCTAGAGATAAATAACAGCTTTGTCTGAGACAGTATTACAACCCTTACAATCTTAACACAGACTGAAATGTAGTAGCAGATACAAAGATTTATAACAACAAATAATGGATTGACAGCAGATAAATATAAGACAGCAGATACGAATTTATCTCAGACCTGGAAAGAGTGCACCATGGTCTGCTACAAACTCGTGGAGGGTAATAAGCTGCCCAGATTGATAACTGAGACCCACGTCCTCCTCTAGCTTTACTTTGTGCTTCATTTATCAGTGTAGCCGTCCTCCAAAGACACTCAAACTCTTTTTTTCTGATTACTTTCTGAGCCTTAGAACTTAGTACATGGCAATCTGATTATCAACAGCAGTTCTGGAAACGTTTCAGACTCAAGGTTGCACAAGGAAACAATAATAAAGACCAGATTTCTGCCTTCTATTGCAGTTCTGAGATGTCAGTACCAGTCTGAGATGTTCCAGTGAACATACAAACTCCTGTAGTGGCCAGTTAATGCACCCAGTTCCAAGGACTCAGGAACTCTCACGTCCTAGTGCTGGTAAAGAGCAACTGATATCAGAAGTGGCCAAAGAACAATTATGGCAATATAAACTTCAGCGCCCAAACCTCCAAAGGCACCACGACTTCCCTTAGCAACAGTAGATGGTCACGTCCATGGAATGAATGAACAGAAGCTTCAAATAAACCATCACGGCACGCCCTACAGTGACTCTCATACTCAGAAATATCTCTGCAACAAGTTCCCACATCCAACCCATAATGGAAACAGCAGCCACAATCCTCACGTCCAACTAATTTGTTAGAAACCCACAAGCCAACAACAAAGCCCTAGCATTGTAGCAACGGTACTGTAGCACGACACTGTAGAGATGGTACTATAGCATGGTATTGTAGCATGCTTTAAGAAATCATAAAATCTACAAAATCTTCATGAATTAAACTCCATTCATACCTACAAATATTTTCCGCCCAATTTGTAACTTTGAATGAGCCACACCGAATTAACCAGGGAGGATCTTTCACCACTGAAGCTAATCTACTCCAAGAGGGTTTTCGTCCTCAAGAAGGTTGAGATGAACCAGGTTTGATCTCCTCAACCACAAGGGTCTCAAAAAGAGAAATAGAATAATCCAACATAACCAAATGAACTCTCAAAACCTCCTTTTTACTTTTCCCACCAAACTCTTCAAAGGCTTCTAATTTAAAATTCATTTTTTAATTAAAATACCCTTTTAATTTGAAAAATGACCTTTTCATTAAAATAATCATATTTTAACATGCAAAGTCCTTGTTTTATGCATCCATGATTTGAAGCATCTCATCCCAATTCCGACAGGCTATAATACTAAGGGCCTGTTAAAATATTTTAATTAAATTTTAGCAACCTTAGTAATTTAATTTAATTAAAATATAACCATTAATACACTGTATTTGTAGAAATTGTTGGAATGCATCGGAATTGGAAATTAACTGCATAGGAGTGTTCTTGATGAAGAATAAAGATGAATGGAGTCGACCGGGTGACTTATTGCAATGAAATAACTTACACAATAGAAGAATATGTTGCAAATACTGAATAATAACCGAGAATAACAAGCCACTTAGAGGGGGCAAACCTCCAAATATCTCCAATGAGAACACAAGTCACAATCTGATGATGAAATAAGACTCACAACCTCCTATATATACCTATTGATGCCTAGGATACCACCCAAGCCAACTTAGATAACCCTATATAAGCCCTAGGCCGACTTGAACAACTAAATAACAATACAATAATGATAATATGACTTAATTAAGGGTTACGATAGCCACAAGCCAACTATTCATTACTCGATGTACTCTAATATTAAGGGCGTAGCATGCCCCCCCTCTTCAGATAAGCATTGTCCTCAATGCTAGGCAAGTTTGGATGCTTTTGAATGAACTCCTCATCCTCCCATGTGGCATCTTCAATTGGTAAATTCTTCCATTGGATGAGATATTGAGTGAGTGTTCTAGTCTTTATCTTCCTTGTGCGTTTTTGAAGAATACATTTTGGTTCCAATATGATTCTTCCTTCATCAAGCTCTGGTAATATTGTCTGAGTAGGGATATTATTCCCAATTACCTTCTTCAAACAAGAAACATGAAAAACTGGATGTATCTTTGTTGTTGATGGTTGTGTTCGACAACATTTCGGGGACGGGGACGGAGACGAGGGAATGGCAGGGGATGCATTTTAGGGATGATAATCCAAGGGCCGATTTTTGGGGATGGTGATATAGGAATATATATATGTATGAATTTTTAAAAATATATTATATATAGAGAGAGAAAGAGAGGAATTTGTAATATCAAATATGTGCAACAATATTATTAAAATTATATTTAGTAATTATTTAATTAATGCTCAATCACTTGTAACGTATGCAACGCCTATATATATATAATCACATATATATGTATGAATTTTTAAAAATATATTATATATAGAGAGAGAAAGAGAGGAATTTGTAATATCAAATATGTGCAACAATATTATTAAAATTATATTTAGTAATTATTTAATTAATGCTCAATCACTTGTAATGTATGTAACGCCTATATTTTAGCTATCGTTAAATTTGTTTATGTTTTCTGTTTCTTTGATGTTTCTATTCTAGATTATGGAAACATTCTCTTTGTATTCTATAAATGAAGCATTCGCTTCTTGTCAATATATCGAATATTTGAAATCTCAATCTGTTTCATTTCGTTATATGGTATCAGAGTAGGAATTTGTCTTTTTTGGTGCTATTTCTTGTCTTTGAAGAGCTTGTGCAAATTGCATTCTATTGTTTTATGATCGTGTGATTTTCTTGAGTTATCTTCTTTTGCAAAAATTGTGATTGAGTTTACTGGTGTCGGATTTTTTCAAAAATCTTCACGCAACCTCGAGTTTACTGGTGTCGGAGTTTACTCCATTTTTTCTCTTGGCGTGCGATTTTTGTTTGCACACAGACGAATTTGTTGGCGCCATTTTATGGTGCTATCTCTAGTTGCTCACAATTTTTGAAGGGTCTCTCTCTCACGCGTTTCTTGTGAAGTTTATTTGGTGAAGTTTTTCTCGTGATTGTGTTTTTTTTTTGGGCACAATTTCTTTCCGCTAGTTTTCTGTTGCTTGTGATTTTGTTGAAGCGCTTCTTTGATCATTAGAAGTCGACTCTATTTTTGCCTCCCACGTTTGGAATACCGATATCTTTTGTCTCCTTTTCTGGGCGCTATTTGTTTGCATGAAGATTCTGAGCGATCTTCGACTCATTCATAGGCCGTCGGCTTTTTTGTTTCTCCCCTTCACAAGTCATGCGTAGGTCATTGCTCCTTGATGCGATTGTTCATATATCGTTGTCTCTACATTTCTGGAGCTGTTGCGGATCTCTGCATTTGGGAATCTTCTCTTCATTACGTATTTTTGGTACCCGTGATTTCTTCTGGCGTGACTATCTATTGTTGGTGGGCCCCTCTACTCTCAATTTCGAGTTTATCCTTTGCCTTTCGTGCGACCTCGGGATTTGTGTCATTGAGGCATTCTATACCTCTTTTCTGTTAGTTTATGTCTATGCAAGATGGCCTTGTCACACATCATGCTCAAGGGTAGTCAAAAGTTCAACTGCCGTAACTACAACACCTGGAAGCAGCACATGATGACAATTTTCAAATATCAATGTCTTGACTAGAATATTCTAGGTAAAAATACACGACCTGCATCGGGTGATAAAGACCAAGGAAAGTTTGATACGCAAAATCATGAAGCGGTGATGCTCATTAAACTGTCTGTCACCGATGATCAGTTGCCTCAGGTTTTGTTTGGTAAATCAGTGAAGGAGATTTGGGATCATCTGAAGGATCTTCATGAAACATCTGACAAGAGCTGTGCGTTCTTTATGAAGAGCATGTTGTTTTCCATCATGATGGATGACAAGGCAACATTGCAAGCGCACTTGACCAAGATCAAGGACATCCGAGATCAGCTTGAGGCGATTGGTCGGAAAATGGAGGAAGAAGATATGGTAGTCATCACTTTGAAAAGTCTACCAAAATCTTATGAGCATTTTATCGAGACTCTCAACATTACTTCAGCTAATGTTAATTTGAGGTTTTTAGATTTTTGCACCATACTTCTGCAACAAGATCATTGGAAACAATAGTTCGGTAGTGGTGCTAGTTCATTCTCCACAGAGCAGGCATTTCCTGCTAGGACCTTTGAGAAGAACAAGGGCAAAAATCAGCCCTCTCAGTAGTCCAGTCAAGTGCAATCTTCCGATTCTTCCAAGAAGAAGAATATTTAGTGCAACTATTGTCACAAGTTTGGTCATGTGAAGAAAGATTGCCGGAAATGCTTTGCTTCTAAACAGAACAAGCAAGGAGAGTCTAAGCCTAAAGCCAATGTTGCAGAGCACACTGAGCAAAAGGAGTTTGCGTTCTATGCCTTCATGGCCAAGAGTCCAACAGATCCTGTGAAATCTTCTGCTTGGTACATTGATTTAGTTGCTTCTCAACATTTCACTCATTGCCAGGATTGGTTCATTGAGTACACACCCTTCAGAGACTATTATCTTTGGAGGAGGTGAGGAGTATATTGTTGTCGGAAAGGGCGATTTGCAGATTCATTCTGGTGGGAGAAATTTGATTTTTCTTGATGTATACTTCGTCCCTGACATGGAGCTGAATCTACTTTCTGTTAGTCAGATTATGACATACTCTCCTTAGCTGGATATTGTTTTCAGTATGCACACATGCAACATTGTTGATAGAGAGACACACACTACAGTCGTTCAGGGACTTCAGGATAATGGTCTATATAGACTTGTTGATTCTAGTGATTCTCAAGAGCACGCTATGGCAGCCAGGAGTACTTCCATTAGCAGCCTTTGGCATCAACGTTATGGGCACTTGAACATGCAGTATCTCTCTTAGCTCTCTCGAGATGATTTGGTTGGTGGCCTACCTGCAATTCGGACTCATAATCATGGAGAATGCGAGGTTTGTCAGGCTGGAAAGCAACACCGAACTCCATTCTTAGATGGTGACTCATGGCGAGCTTCCAAGGTATTACAGTTGGTTCACGCTGATTTATGTGGTCCAAAGAATACTCCTTTAGTCACTGGTTGCAGGTATTTTTTATTATTTGTTGATGATTTCAGCAGAAAAATGTGGGTGTATTTTTTGAAAAACAAGTCAGATGTGTTTGGTGTATTTCAGCAGTATAAGGCCTTAGTTGAAAGAGGCTGGTTCACCTATAGTCACTCTTAGGTCTGATAATGGGGGGAATTTTGTTCTTTTGATTTCTCCACTTTCTGTTTTGCAAATGGCATTAAGTGCCACTTTACCACACTATACACCTCACAACAGAGTGGTGTAGTTGAACATAGGAACTGCACCATCACTGAAATGGTTCGTTCTATGTTGGAGCATAGACATGTTCCTAAGAAATTCTGGGCTGAAGTAGTTTATACTGCTGTTTATCTTCTTAACCGTTCTCCAACTCATGCGGTTAAGAAGATGACTTCTGAAGAAGCTTGGTCTAGACAAAAGCCTAAAATGAGCCACTTGAAATTTTTTGGCTCTACAACTCACGTCTGGATTTTGGATGCCAAGTGCACTAAGTTGGATTCCAAAAGCCATAAACTCATGTTCACTGGCTACAGTGAGAATCATAAAGCATACAGGTTGATTGATGTAGATATAGATCGTCTCATCTTCAGTTGTGATGTTGTGGTTGATGAAACCACTGTGCCTTTCTTTCAGTCTTCTATTTCTGTGCATCCCAAGGATTAGCCTCCGACAACTTTTGAATTGGGTGTTTGTCTTCCCCTAGCTACACATGATGGGAGGGATTCTGCAGTTGAGTAGCCACCTCAGCAGAATATTCCACCACCCGCCCCTCCTTAGGACAATCTAGATCCCCTTCCAGATAATTTGGTTCCAGCTGATCCAACTGATGTTGTTCCTCCTAATTCAGATATTGGTCCTTCAACTCTCTGGCCTAAATGGTATGCCAAGACCATTAGCGATCTTCATGATGATGAGTTGATCAAGGGTAGAACAGCTCGAAAGAAGAGCAAGCAACAACATACAGTTAATTTTGCTCTCATGGCCAATTTGCACAACATCTATGAGCCTCAAACATATTTCGAGGCTAAAGGCATCCTTGAGTGGGAATAGGCTATGGAAGCTGAACATCATAGCCTTTTGAAGAATAGCACTTGGGTGCTTTTTGATCTTCCACCTGGGAAGAAGCCCATTGGTTGCAAATGGGTGTATAAAACTAAGTATAAGGTTGACGTAACCCTTAACAAGTACAAGGCTCGGTTAGTAGCCAAAGGGTTCTCACAAACAGAGGGCATTGGCTATGAGGAGACTTTTGCTCCTACAGCCAAAATGAGTACTATTCAGTTTGTCCTTCGCTATAGTAGCCCAGTTTGGTTGGAAAGTCCATCAAATGGATGTCAAGAGTGTGTTTCTCAATGGTGATCTACATGAAGAAGTCTATATGGCTTAGCCTCCCGGTTTCAAGGTTCTTGGTAAAGAACATCAAGTTTGTAGACTTGTGAAAGCACCCTATGGCCTTAAATAGGCTCTACGGGCATGGTACATGAAAATTGATAATTACCTTATTGATCATGGTTTTTGGAGGAGCCCTTATTCAAATTTGTATGTCAAAGGTTCTGGTGATGATATTCTTGTGCTTGTTGTCTATGTTGATGACCTTATCATTACTGGCAGCTCAAAACATTTGATTGAGGAGATAAAATACAATCTCAGTCAATCATTTGACATGACAGATTTGGGACTTCTTCATTATTGTCTCAGTGTTGAGTTTTGGCAGACAACTGACAACATCTTCATTTCTAAATCCAAGTATGCTTGTAGTTTGCTTGATAAGTTCAGGATGAGTGATTGCAAACTTGCATCAACACCTATGGAGAAAGGGCTCAAACTATTAGCAAAATCAGATTCACCAGTGGAAAATGAGTCCGCATTTAGGCAACTAGTACGCAGCCTCATTTACCTCATTGCTACTAGACTTGATCTCAGTTTTGTAATGAACTACATCTCTTGCTTCATGATAGCCCCTAAGTAAAACATTGGGTTGCAGCAAAGCCTGTGCCGCGATATGTGAAAGGCACTTCCGACTTTGGCATTTTGCATGGAAGGACCAAAGATCTAGGCTAATTGGCTATACAAACTCAAACTGGGTAGGTTCTGTGGATGACATAAAGTCTACTTTAGGGTATGTATTCAGTTTGGGTATAGGTGCAGTTACGTGGACCAACAAGAAGCAATAGGCAGTGGCTCTTTCCTTGACTGAAGCTAAATATCGAGGAACTGTTAAAGCAACTTGTGAGGCAGTTTGGCTTCGAAGGGTGCTTTCGGACGTGCAAATGTCTCAAGTAGGGCCTTCTCCCTTGTACTGTGACAATCAAGGGGTGCTCAAACTCGCCAAAAATCTAGTTTTCCACAAAAGGACAAAGCATGTTGAACTTCATTGTCATTTCATTCGCATGCATGTCGAAGATGGATTAGTGGTATTGCAGTATGTTCCGATTGAGGATCAGACTGTTGATATTCTCACCAAGTCTTTGAGCCTGGATAAGTTTGTCAAATTCAGGGGGCATCTTGGTGTAGTTGATAGATTGAGCATTAAGGTAGGGTATTGAAATTATATTTAATAATTATTTAATTAATGCTCAATCACTTGTAACGTATGTAATGCCTATATTTTAGCTGTCGTTAGATTTGTTTCCATTTTCTGTTTCTTCGATATTTCTATTCTAGATTATGGAAACATCCTCTTTGTATTCTATAAGCATTCGCTTCTTGTCAATATATCAAATATTTTAAATCTCAATCTATTTCATTTCATTATAAATATTAATATGACAATATGTGCATAGATAAAGAGTATAACTGTTAACAACAATATAACAATAGTATAACAGTAGTATAACATCGATATAACAGCAGTATAACAGCAATAGAGAGAGAGAGAGAGAGAGAGAGAGAGAGAGAGAGAGAGAGAGAGAGTATAACTGTTAACAACAATATAACAATAGTATAACAGTAGTATAACATCAATATAACAGCAGTATAACAGCAATAAAGAGAGAGAGAGAGAGAGAGAGAGAGAGAGAGAGAGCAATGCCAATAACTTAACTATTAAATATAAAAGCATTTTGTTCAAGTTTTAAAACTAAAGGTAAATAACTCAAAGACCAAAGTCTCAAACATTAAAGCTTAAATACAACAATCTGTCAATCTATGACACTATGCCTCATTTAGGCTATCAATATCAAAAGCATTATCATTGCCACTGTCACTCTCTGCTTGAAGTGGATCATCCAAAGGAAGACCAACCATTCTCGATTGCACCTCCTCTTCATCAATCTGCCTAACATCTTCAAGATCAACATCCCAACGTGTTGTTGGAGTCTGTGGATACTCAGTAGTCTGTCGATCTTGAAGTCTCAAGGCATTGTGAATTGCAACTAGTTTTTTTGCTTATTTTGATGTAAGCCTATTCCTCTTAATTGAGTGGGTGAAGCCATAGGTGGACCAATTCCTCTTTGCAAGAAAGGAACTAGCAATCTGTGAGAGTAATCGAATAGCAAGTTGCTTCAACTCTGGTGTGTCCTTCCCATGAAACTTCCACCATTCAATGGGTTTTCTTTTGTGCAATAGTGGCTCTATTTGTCCTAGCCTCTGGTTTGCTGAATGTAGGTCCTTGAAGATCGAAAAATTGAAGCCACTGCTCTCGAAGTATGGTTGCCTCCTTAGTGCTTTACATTTTACGAAGGGCTGCCATAAGCCCCTCCATTACCTCATCATCCTTAGAAGGAAGTATTCAGCCAGGTCTAGGTGCACACCATTTCAAAATAAGAGCATAGGCAGCCATATGAAGAGGGTGTTCATTGTGTTCCACCTCTTTGTGACAATAGGCCTAACATGCTCCTCATAGAATTGCAATCCAGGATCCTTGTCACGAATTGCTTTCTTCATTTGATCAAGCATGCTATCAAAAGTCTCATAAATCTCTCCAAGGCTAGGAGAGTCTGTATCCGCATACTTGATTACCCCCACAATAGGTGATATGATAGTGCAAATGTATCTGCAAGCAACATTATGACATGGACACTATTAGCACTAATAATGAAAATAAAATTTCTAAAATAAAATATTAAAAACTTAAAACTAAAAACTAAAAAGTAAATCAAAGTAGTTAGTACATACTCAAACAAATTTTCTCACTTGATATTGGACCACCAACTGTCATTAAGCACACTTTCTCTCACCACCTTCCCTTCTTCTGTCTTTGATTGAGCCCACTTTTTCCACTCTCCACAAACCACCATGGATTGTAGAGCATTTTGCACCTCCAACATCCTCTCCAACAATATAAAATAGCTAGCATATCTCGTCTCAATTGGTTTGAGGAATTCTTTCTTTGCATAAGACCGAAATATTGCAAGTGAAGTGTGATGATTACATACAAACATTTGTATGTCTCTAGCTTCGACCACTACTACCTTCACCCAATCTATTTTTCCAATGTCTTTCAAAGCATTATTCAAGACATGTACGCAACATGGAGTCCAAAAAATCTGTCTATAATCAATCTCAATCATCAAACCAACTAGCTTGGGCTGAATTTGTCACAACTTGCACAACATTAGAAGATCCAACCTCCTCTATGGCCTCTGTCAAAATGGCAAACTGGAAATCAACATCCTTGCGTTCCTAGAACAATCAATAGCTCTAGGAAAGTGTGAACCAACAGGGCATGTAACAATAATATTAATGAGAGGCCGATGCCGAATATCAGTCCACCCATCCATGACAATAGAACAATCAATCCTAATCCATGTTTGTCTCATCTCCTCCATCAACATGTTCACTTTTGAATATTGCTTGTCAAGGAGGGAGGTACACAATCTATGTTCTCCAGGGGGGCATAAGAGGGTCCAATTGCTTGGGCATCTCTCAACATAGCTTTGAAATAAGGTGACCTTGCCAAATGAAATGGAATAGCATGGGCATAAAAAAATTGGCCATTGAATCATCAACTTGCTCACGTTTTTGCACATTCATTAACCCTATCATTGTAATTTTTTCATCTGCCTTCCTCTTCCCTTTTTAACAACTCTCTCCAACTGATACATTGGAATAGTCACACAAATCACTAGATTCCTGTTTCTTATTATGAGAGTATTCATGATTTTGTCCTCACCCACTCCAACCAATTTTGCCATTAAAACGTGCTGCTCCAATGTTATATCTTTTGTAATGTCCCCATTTTCGATGTCCTCTTTTAGATTAGTTTGGTTTTGACACACTTACTATTTTTAGTAAGTGTTATTTTTAGTAATTGGTCTGGCAAGTAGAGCAGTGTAGGGTTTCCTGTTTGGGCAATGTGTGGAAGTTGCCCAATGAGCTTTAATGCCTTGTGCCAATCCTTACTGTGGGGTTTTTCAGTGTTTTAGGCATGGCTTTCTATTTTTAGTAGGGGATCAGTCCAATGGCTTACTGTCTACAGTGAGCTCATTGGCACATCAGTTATCTTTCTAGCTTGTGTCTTTGATGTTTTTATTTTAGTACTTACTAAAAATAGTAAGTCTATTTTTAGAAGCTGGACCTAGTCAAGCTACTCCTCAATAGCATTATTTTAGTTGAGGCTCTTGGTTGCTAAGGTTGGAATATTTAAATTTTTGCTTTCCTCTTCGTAAATGAATTAAAATAAAGTTACTTTATAATTTAAAGTTGAGGGTCGAAGGGGACATTAAAAAGTACCTTGGTGCCTAAGTGATAACTTTAAATCCTTTTAGAAGACTACAAAAGTGCAAATAGTTACGTTGTTTTAAAAGAGGGGCGATGTATTTCAAATGGATGCCTAGAAAAGAGGTTTATTTATCATTTTCAAAGGCTAATGTTATGCCTCATAAGGTGGGATGCCTAGTTTGGGCTAAAAGTCAATTTTAAATTAAAAATCAAAAAGTGGAATTTTGGAGGCAAATAGTTGGACGCCCCTCTTGGGGTAATTTCATTGCATTTCATATAGCGAAATGAGAGGGAAATATATTCAAACTCAAATGCAAGCTGCCCTAATCCTTACCTCACTTTATATATATGAGTTTTGGCTCTCATTTGGTTGCCTAAGGAAATACTGCTGGATTTGTTCCAGGAGGCTGAGAACTAGTGTTGAGGACGAAAACCCTTGACATCTAGAGCTGGTTTCGGTAGTGCAAGATTTGCCCTAGCCGGTGGTGGCGTGGTTCCATCCAGGGATCACATTTTGAGCATCATTGTTGAAGTTTCAGTCATTCAGAATGAAGATATTTGAATATTTTTGATGTGGGTTGGTTGGTTTTTGGCTTGAAAGGCATTGTTTCTCTTTTGGTGTGTTTTGGCGTATGTTTGGTGATGGTTCAGTAATTTTCTGAGCACAGTTTGACAGGGTCCGAATCTGGGTTTTGTCTCATAACTCATTTTCAGTTGGTTTCTCCAACGTGGGTATTGGTTGATTGCATTCTCCTAGTCAAGGCGCCCCAGCTCATGTATTCACTTGAATTTTTAGAGCAAGAACAGATTTAATAGCGTGAATCGCCCTTAAGTGCAAGGCGCCCAGTTTGTGGTCATTTCCAGAATTGTACCTGCTGCTCTATAGGTTAAACTGGGTGATTGTTAGGGTCTGAAAACAGTAGATATTTGCTGGGTGATTGCAAGGAGAATGCTGGTTTGATCATTGTGGTGAATGCTATTGCTTAAGAAGACTATAATAAAATATTTGGCTGTGGCACTTTATTTCCAGGGCTGAAAAGTATTTCCAGAAATCTAATATTTTCCAGTTACAATCTGCTCGCCCAGTTTTCTGCTTATTCAGTCACATGGAGCTGATGGAGTGAAGTTTTGGCGTTGGTTATGGGTAGGGTTTGTTGGTTCTTATTCTTGGAGTCAAACGTAGCAGATTGGAGATTTATGCTTGCTTTTTTGTGCTTCATTATACCAGGTCTGGAAGTTCTTATGTCTGAAAGTTGTATTTTGAAAGGACTGAAAATTTCTGTCATTATTTCTGAGCAATACAATCTGAAAATAATCCTTTGCATCAAGTTTTTCAATTGTTTTCTGTTTATATGCATCTATTCCTTTAGTATGTTAAATCATTGAATGGCATATAAAAACAAGCAAACAACATCACATCAAAACCAATCAGCAAACAAAGAGCAAACAAAAAAAATCAGGGGTCGTTCATTACATCTTCACAAACTCGAACCCCATGTCCACTCTCACCCAATAGATGGGTTCTAACCCTAGTATAGCTCCCTTTGTAATCAGTTTTACAAATATGACAAAGCCAATGCCTGCTGCCCCTTGATGTTTTACCCATAGTTAAATTGGTGGCAAATTGAAGCAATGGTTTTTTGGGGTTGAAAGGGCCTTTTGCAAATATTTGAAGATCAGGTTCAGGGCAGGCATAACGGCCTTGTGGACTTCTAAATTCAGTGTAACAAGACTCGCCAGGACTCGGTGAGTTCCGAGTCGAGTCACCCTGGTCGAGTCTTGGGGGCTTGGACTCGGACTTGGCCAAGTCCTGCCGAGTCTTAGTTGGACTCGCCAGACTCTCCAAGTCCAGGAGAGTCTTGTTAGCTGCCCCTAGATCCCCGCAGGGGGCGCTGCCCCTAGACCCCGCAAGGGGCGATGCCCCCAGACCCCCGCAATGGGCATTGCCTTTGACCCCACTAGACCCCACTATGCCTAGACCCCCACAAAGGGCACTGCCCCTCAACCCCATTAGGGCAATTGCCCTAATACTTGATATTATGGCTACTGCATCATCCATGACCTATCTTAGACACATTCATAGGAAGGATGCAGGCTTCTTTGAGCCATAGACTTCTAGTTATTGTTTTGAATCTTTTGATATTTCATATTTGTTTGGAACATTTGATGTCATGGATTTCATATTGAATCTTTTGATATTTCATATTTGTTTGGAACATTTGATGTCATGGATTTCATATTCGATGATTTTTGTATACATTTGAGTTTTTGACTATATATCTAAGTGTGCTATTTCCTTGAGCAGCTCAATTACAATTTGTGTTTATCCTTATATGATCGATGTATACTTGTGTTAGTGACAAGGACCTTGATTGGGTTGACCGGGCAGATAGAGAGGCTGAGGCTATAGCCATGGTAGAGGAGGAGGCTAAAGCATGAGCAAACACATCCACAACTAATGTTGGTAAGGGTGGCATGAAGTCACAAGCAGAGACTATGGCTGTAGTTGCTACATCATCTAGGACTTGTTGGTGTACATTTTATCATCCACCGAACACATAGAATAAAATGTCCAAAGACACTCTATCCTCTCTTGAAAAACCACCGTGTATGCTAAGATTGTGAGAAGATCATATGGCGATTCCAAGGTTTCTTTTGTCGGGTCTCGACGTGTGGATAAGCTCAATGGCCGTTGTGATTTGCTGGTAGTAAACAAGGGGACTTACATTAAAGAACTTTTCACAAGTTCGAGACTTAGGCGGATTTATCATTAAAGGGCTTTTCAATTAGGACTTCAATTTGGATCTCAAAAAAAATAGCAAAAAGGATAAGGGTTTAGGAGATCTATTCTACGCCTAAGAATTCAAGAGACAATAAAGACTTGGTGAAGGGAATAAACCACACTTTGTTTCACCTCCTGCTGGACAACATACGCAAAGTGGGTGCAATCTTCAAGGGGTGTGATAATAATTTTCAAACCTCGAATGAGGCTGAAGTTAAGCTTCCACAATTATAAGCTCAGGCTAACTTTACGCATCGAATGCAAATCATCCATTCGAAGAAAGTATGAGCAATACTTCACCATTGAATTGATACGATCAATCTCTCATCCAACTTTTAAAAGCAAATTCTATTTAATCTAATTCTAACTTTCTATGGCGGAAGAAGATATGCAACCTCGCTTACTATTTGACAATAAAAGTTATTCAAAGCAAATCATGCATAAGAGCTTTTATTATTCGAAATAGTCTCAATGCAACAATCTCATATATTGTCTCCACACATTACAAATGAGGGGGCGAGCTCAATTTATAGGCTCCCCAATTACAATTCAATGGCCAAGATTGATTTCAAATCAACGACCGAGATTACAAAATAAAACCCTAATTAGGGTTTGTCACTTTCGACCAATGAGAAAATTTCATTTGAGGACACTTGTCCTTTTTGCTAAATATAAACCAACAATAAAATAGAAAGTTGTTGCATGTTGATTTGGAACAATTTGATTGGTTGGAAGATGATGAGGCGCCACCTTAGCGTGTTGGATGCCTTCCTTGGTTGTTTCATTTTTCTTCCACGTGCTTGCCTTAGAATATTTTCCTTGCCAATGACTCTGTCTGTTGTGCTTGTTCCTTCCTAGCTTTGATCTTGGATTCCTTTTGAGACTTTGATTTCTTCTTCTTGCTTGTACTGGAATCTTTGAGGTCTGGAAGTCTCCCCTTGGAGCAGGTGTCTGGACTTGAAGTTGGTTGCTTTGAAATTCCTCTTGCTTGAACTGGGTTGATGTTATTCCTTTAGATTTCCTCTCTGAATTCTCCAATTTGTGTCGAGAAATTGTCTAAGTATGGAGATGTGTTTGGAACACTCTTCTTGTCACCATCTGATTCTGATTGGAAGCTTGTTTTTAATTCTTCAGGAGATGAAATCCCTCAAGAAGTTGTCCTGATTGCTTCTTTCAAGTGCCTAGAATTTGGAGAAGAATGCCCCTGTGCTTTCGCCATGATAGAGGAAATTGGAATTTTCTCTATGAAGTATTTCCCATACTTAGCCAAATTTTGGCTATTCAAGTTCATTTTGTAACATCTTCATCTGGACCATTCAACACCATGCTCGAACGAACTTTGCCTGTGGATTTGCCTTCAATTTTGAATTTGGCTTCTGCTATGTAGGACAAATTCCATCTCTGGACAAGGATTTCATTCATTTCCTCTTTACTCCTCTTCATCCTTACTGTTTTCTGTCCAACACTTAGTGAATTCTTCTCACTTAGCCAATTTTTTGAGTTTTAGCTAATTTTTTCATCCTCTCCTTGGGCGGACTTCACATGAGCTTGGACGTTTTATCTCTCGGCCTAAGTCGGACTTCAAGCCGCTTTGGACAAACATCTCTGGGGAGAAGTCGGACTTTCTCTAGTGCTTACCATCTTTTCTCTTAAATTGGGGCGAACTTTCTCAACACTTTGACATTTCTTTTCTTGGTCTAGGTCGTACTTTGCATCATGTTTGCCATTGTACTTGGCGGATCTTATGGATGTTCGGACATACCTTCTCCAAGCAAAGTCGGACTTTGTAAAGGTTTGGACATGATGTGCTTGGGCAAAGTCAGACTTTCTTGTGCCGTCCACCCATTGAGCAAGGTCGGACTTCATTGGTGCCTTTCCAAATTTTTGAATTTTTACTTAGCCAATTCTTTGAGTTTCCTTGGCTGGGCGGACTTCATCAAGCCTGGGACAAGTGCATGACGGACTTTGAGAACTTCTTTCCATTTATCTTCCCAAGGTAAGGCGGACTTAGAGATTTCTTGCCAAGAGATAGGTTGGACTTTCCACTAAACTTGCCATTTTTCATCTCCCTTCTAGGTGCTTCATGCCTTAGAATATTTTCCACCATGATTGAGGGTGGATTTTGGACTGTCTTGGACACTTCTCCAGGTGGATTTTGCACTTGTCTTGGACATCCATCCTTGGGCAGACTTTGCTTCATGCTAGACATCTTCACCTTGGGCGGACTTGAAGCTTGCCTTTCCATCCATTATTTTGTCCAAGGCATTTCATATTTCTGAGTATTGGAAATAAATAATTAAAATATTAAAATATTTTAATTTATTCCAACCCATTCGTTTTGGACCCATGGCTATTTTGATTTCCTCTCCATTTTCTTTGGCTAAAAGTTTATTTTCCAATCTTATTCCAATTTTCGTCTAGCCAAGTCAAAATTCTAGCCATTTCGCCGGCAAATGTTACGCCAGATCCTTATTTTTCCCTGCCATGGTGAACTTTTAATTGCATCGGGCACATTTTCTTCTGCCAAAGTCAAATTTTCTCTCGCTCGGGCGAATTTCTCTAGGCAAAGTCCTTGTTAGGATGTCTTTGTTAGGCGCAATTCTGTGATGCTTGACAAATTTTTATTCCTTCTGGCCAAGGATGAGCTCTCCTACCTCTTCGCCTTGCACCTTTTCTCTGCACACTTAGCCAAATTTATTTTCTCCAGACATCCACACTTAGGCAAATTTTAATTTATTCCCTTTGCCATAGCCTAGGCAGACTTCCTCAAATCTTTTCCACCTTCCACATGCCATAGCAAACTTTCTTTAGCATTCTCCTTTCAAACTTTAGCACTTTATCTCTTGAAAATGTCAAAACACTTAGCAAAAATTGTAATTTTTTCCTTTCATAGACCATGGCGGACTTTCCAAGTGCTTGGACAAGGTGAGGGCGGACTTTCTATGGTCTTGGACATTTCTCCTTGAACATGGCGGACTTCCAAACCTTTTAGCACTTATCTTAACACCTTACCTCTTGGAAATGTTACAACACTTGGCCAAAATTTCGAAGCCAAAATTTCGATTCTCCACCTTTTTAGGCTCTTATACTTAGGCTAATTTTCGAAATTTTCCTTGCTAGGCACCAATACTTAGTGAAATTTTCAATTTTTTTACCTCCCATGTGCCTAGGCGGACTTTCCAACCTTTTGGCAAGTCAAGGCGGACTTCAAAGGGTCTTTGGACATGCTTCCTCAAGGCTGGCGGACTTCCAAGGATGCTAGGACATTGCAAGGCGGACTTCACAAGCTTCCAGACATTCCTTCCTTAGTGCTGGGTGGACTTTGAAGACTTCCAGACATTCCTTCCTTCATTCCGTTCCACATTTCAAGGACCATCCTTATGGCGAATTCTTCAAACTTAACCAAATTTTCATGAATTTTACTCTTTTTTGAGTTAATTTTCTGTGATTTTGTGCTTCAGATCTAACTGGTTTTGAATGACTTTTCCAGAATTTAATGTTTTTCAGTTTGATTTTCTCATGCTTTTTACTGATTTTTCACGCTTTTTGCTTACTTTTCCAGATTTTTCAATGATTTTTCAAATTTTCTCTTTGATTTTCCGAGAGATTTTTTGATTTTTTTTAACTTTTGAGTGGATTTTTGAAATTCGAGACCTTCCAAATATAGAAACTTTCTAAAACTAGAAAAAGCAAAACCCTAAAAAATAGGGAACCCTGTTTGGTCCAAAAATGCCAAAAATGAAAAAGCGAAAAAGCAAAATTTCCTAAAAAGTAGGAAGTCTCAGAATTGGCCGAATTCACAGGTGATCTTCGTTTCTGGGCCTTCTGAGCGCTTCCATGACGTCTATGCGCTGATTCAAGCATGGATTATTGATTTGGTTCGGGTAACTCGGCAAACCGACTTGGAAACCCTCAAAATGATGACCTCATTGTAAAAGACAAGTGATAAGCGTTGCAACACCGAGGAAAAAAGCGAACAGGGGTCCCCATTTGCAATGGCGATGTGAAATGGTCACAACAGGACCCACCTTAGATGCCTTCCAGGGAAGGATGCAAACTCCTTTGAGCCATAGACTTGTAGTTCTTGTTTTGATATTTCATATTTGTTTGGAACATTTGATGTCATGGATTTCATATTCCATGAGTTTTGTATACATTTGACTATATTTATATATCTAAGTGTGCTATTTCCTTCAGTAGCTCAGCTACAATTTGTGTACTTTATGCTTATGTGATCAAATTTGCTTCTATTTAATGATGTTATTGTGTCTTTAAGGTTTATTCAATAAAGGGTGCTTGAAACAAGTTTTAAATCCTTAAAAATCTCTAAATTTCTAGGGTTTTTTCATTTTGCTGAGTCTGTGCCGAGTCTACGCCGAGTCCAAGCATCGAGGCACTGAGTCCTGAGTCGAGTCACCCTAGCCGAGTTCGAGTCTCATTACTATGCTTCTAATAGATATTTTTACATTTTCAAATTGAGAAGAAGGGTTTACTTCTTCAACTTCATTTTCATTGCCCTCATTCATACTTTCATCACTACAAGTGTTGTCCATTTTGCAAGGGTTTTATAATCTGAAAGATGTAACAAAAATATAGTACATTTAAAAATAAAATAAAACAAAATTAGTAAAACTTCAATTCTTCCAAATAAAATACTACAAAAACTAAAACTAAAAGTAAAATAGTGAATCAATATACCTGTACAAACTGCAAAGTTGAAGCAGTAGGAAAATGCCAAAAATAGTGAACTGTGAAGTCACACGTAGCAGCAATTTTCCAGTTTAGTCGGCCATAAATTTATGCCAAAAAATTTCTGCTCTTTTCTCCACTTGCGTGGCTCCTTTCTCTTCCCGCGTGGCTCTGTTTTTCACTTGCATGGCGCTGAGTTCTTCACCTATGTGCACTCCGAGTTCCTTCACCAGCGTTGGCTCTCCTTTTTTTTCACCCGGGCTCTCTGTTATTCTTCCTGTGTCGGCGCTCTTCTTTTGGTGTCGGCTGTTTACTATTTACCCTACCCACCCGTGTGTGTTGAAACTTAAAAATTAAAATTTTCATTTAGATTTAGGTTGAACGGCCATATATTTAGTCAATGACATTTTAAAAATTAAATGTTTTTAACTTCTACAATTAAAAAAATAAAAAAATAAGCAAATTTTATTTAATTTAAGAAAAATCAAAATATTTTTTGCCTTGACACAAAGGGGGATGCCTGGGCATTTCCGATATGGGTGGGGGACGCCTAGCCATCCCTTGGCCGTTTCAGGGACAGCTAGGCATCCCGTTTCGTTTCCCAACTGTTTCCTTTTTTGGAGATGCATTTCCCGATGTTTCCCAGTTTTCAAAATCGGAGGGGATATCGGGGGGACGTCCCCTGATGTCCCCCCATCCCTGAAACGCCAAAGGGGATAGGGACGTAGGGTTGGGGGGGGGGGATGCATCCTCGTGTAACACAGGTTGATGGCAATTCAAGCTTGTAGGCAACACTACCCATCTTCTGCATGATTTGATATGGGCCATAATATTTTGGAGACAACTTGTTAGTCTTTGACTGTTGCTTCAGTGACC
Source organism: Sequoia sempervirens (assembly GCA_007258455.2). Taxonomy (NCBI): domain Eukaryota; kingdom Viridiplantae; phylum Streptophyta; class Pinopsida; order Cupressales; family Cupressaceae; genus Sequoia; species Sequoia sempervirens. The sequence goes on from VDFB02077702.1 coordinate 120,598, forward strand.
TTTGCTTGTAAGGCTGCAATCTCAAGAAAACCCAATCCCCAACCTCAAAACTTCTTTCACTACAGTGCTGGTTTGCCTACTGCTTCATTCGGTTTTGTGTCATGGATAGATTAAGTCCTGAAAGCACTTGTTGATGAATCATGTGGTCCTCCATAGTGTGAACTCTTGGTCACACCTTCAATGATGATGCAATGGAAGGAGAATGATATGCATACAATGCCATAAATGGAGGCATTTTTGATGAACTATGGAAGTGTTATACCACCATTCTGCTAGTGGTAGCCAATCTACCCATTGAAGCTATTTATTTGAAGTGAAACAATGTAGATATCCTTCCAAACACTTATTAACCACTTCTGTTTGCCCATCAGATTGTGGATGGTATGAAGAACTGTGAGCCAATTGAGTACCCAAACACTTGAATAAATTTGTCCAAAAGTTACTAGTAAAGATAGGATCATGGTCACTAACAATAACCTTAGGTATACCATGTAGCTTTTGAATATTCTCCAAAAATGCTTTTTCCATTGTACTTGTTGTTAAAGGATGTAATAATGCAATAAAATGTGCATATTTAGTGAGGTGATCCACAACTACCATGATGAAATTCTTACCCTTAGATCTTGGAAGCCCTGTGATGAAGTCCATGGAGACCTCTTCCTAACATTGGCTAGGAATAACTAAGGGTTGCAAGAGACCAGGTGTCTTAATTGTCTCCCCTTTATTTCGTTGACAAACCAAACATTTTGCCACAGATTTTTGAACATCCCCTCTTAACCCTTCCCAAAAGAAGCCTTTCTTGACCCGATGATATGTCTTCAAAAATTCTAAATGACCATCCACTAAAGACTCATGTAGCTCTGTGAGAATCTTTTGTTTGAGAGAGGAATTCTTGCAAAGATACAATCGCTCTAATACCACTTGTAATGAAATAACTTGCACAATAAAAGAATATGATAGAAAATATGTTGCAAACATTGAATAATAATTGAGAATAACAAGCCTCTTCGAGGGGGCAAACCTCCAAATATCTCCAATGAGAACAGAATTCACAATTTGATGATGACATAGGACTCACAACCTCCTATATATACTTATTTATGCCTAGGATACCACCCAGACCGACTTAGATAACCCTATATAAGCCCTAGGCCGACCTAATCAACTCAATAACAATACAATAATGATAATGACTTAATTAGGAGTTAAGATAGCCACAAGCCGACTATTCATAACTTGATGTACTCTACTATTAAGGGCTTAGCACTTACTATAAATAGACGCGCTCTCCAAGAATCTTGGAGCCCAATCCAAAAGCTGAATATAACATTTGAGAGCATCGTAGAACTCCTCTACACCCTCTGAACTCACTGGTAACCTCAAATTACCACTCTAACTAGGTAGACACAAACCCAAAAAGACATCACCCATTGTAGAGCAATAGAACCCTAAAATGGGGACATTACACTCTTCCTACAATATCACATAATGCATAGTCTCAGTCTAATGTCTTTGGCTCAAGTTTTGTGCCAATGACTATGACTAGGGCTCCTATTATACCTAGTAGGAACTCATCAAGTGTATCACTCCACATGTTTAAGCTCTGGCAAGAGTTTGGAGTACAACTACTAGAAATAGCATTATGACTGATATTTTGATGTCAAATAATGTGCAAGTACCAACTCAATTGCAATGTTCTCCCTTGACAACTCTATATTCCTTTTTTCGCAATTGGGTTGTCGGTAAGTCTCAAACAATGAATGGGGATCATCGTTTATCAAAAGGGGAACCTTGGGCATCCAATTCTATATCAACATCTTATGGGTAGGCCTCCTGGCATGGCTAGTCATCATAATATTAGATCTCAACAATTTGTTGGTCCTCAAAAAGTAGTGGGACCTAACTAGAAATTGTCATGTCCCCAATGTTGCCCAGCCCTAAAATTCAATTTGAGCAGGAAAATAGTATTTCTTAACACTAAATTAAATTAAATAATATAATAATAATAAATATTTTGGTTTATTTTTGGGCCGACCTAGTTGTGTGCCACCTTGCTTCTATTTAAGCTAATGTTTTTGCTACGAGTCAATTGTCATGGTTGGAAGGTTGTTATGTGAATCTAGCAAAGATGCAAACTTCTTCAGATTGGCATTAAGGCAGAGACAAAAACCTCTCCTTGTGACTGTGATCTCATTATCCTACGAACTAGCAAATTTATTTTCTAATTCTTAGCATTTCCATTTAAGTTTGAAGACAACTGAGTAAGGGAAGTTGCGCTGGGGGTAGCGATTTGGATGATTGGTGGTGGAGCCTCTGGCTTGCACCACACATAGAGCATCAAGCAAAAGACTTTTCCTAGCCACACAAATTCTGGCGATCTACCATCACAAGAGGTGACGGAGAAATCATATGAAGGAAAGGCGCCACGACAAGGGCACTGGTTATCAAGTCATATCGCCTCCATCAACCTTATCTGGGCGCTCAGATCATTATTGCTGCATCTCCAAAAGTATCCACAACTGCCTCTGATCGCCATCATTCAATAAGATATTATTGCTCAGTTTATCGCTTGGTGCGCTGGCTATATATACTGTATGTCCTTAGGCTTGCAAGCTGTAATGATGTCCCGTTTGTAACGAGATCTGGAAATTATCATTTATTGTTGCCAGATGTGATAATTCAATAATTCTTAGAGTTATTTGTGTGGTGTGGTGTTGTGACCTATTTGACACATCGGCCCATTGCAAATGGGGACCGTCGGTGGTTTGCTTTTAAGGCTTAGCTTTGAGTTGCAATTTCATAAGCTCTGTCGCTCTGAGAGTTTCAAGTTAGAGTTTGAAGTCATCGCCCGAGCCAAGTAGAGAATTCAAGCTTGAAACTGTGCTTAGACAACATAGAAGTGCTCAAAAGACCCGGAAGACGAGGATTGCCTGTGCTTTCACTCAATTCTGACACTCCCTACTTTTTACGGATTTTGCTTTTTTCTTTTTTGGCACTTTTTGACCAATCCAGGATTTACTATTTTTAGAAAGTTGCTTTTTTGCTTTTTCTATTTTTAGTAAGTTTCTATTTTTAGAAAGTGCTAGGTCCCACCGATAGAGGAGTCAAAGTTTCCATCGTTAGAGTAAAAAAGCATACAAAAATCAAGCAAAAATCAGAAAAATCAAGAAAATCAATAAAAAAGCAACAAAAAATCAGGCCTTTAGATAAAAAATCAATCAAAAATCAGATGAAAAGCATGCAAAAATCAATGAACAACAAGTGAAAATCATTCAAAAATCTGGAAAATCATTGAAAAATCAACCAAAAACCATTGAAAAATCTGAAAAATCAAAATGGTGAAGGGACATGGCTTAAAATCATGGCTGAAATTGCATAAGTCTGAGGAAGTACGCCCAGCAAGAAGAATGGGAAATGGCAAGAACTTCACAAAGTCCGCCCTACCTTGGAGATAGATGGAAAAGAAGCTAGAAAGCCTAGGCAATGGAAAGCCAAGAAGAAAGTCCGCCGTGGGAAGAAAGATGAATGGAAAAAACTTTTGGAAGTCCGCCTAGCATTTGGAGAGACCATCTTGAAGTCCGCTAGGAATTGGAAAGAAAATTATGAAGTTCGCCATCCTTTGGAAAAGCCATCGTAAAGTCCTACTTAGACATGAGGGGGGTATGTAAAGAGTTTTATGAAGTCTGCCTAGTGTTTGGAAAGACTAGAAGGAGGTCCGCCATCACTTGGAAAAGTGTCACCAAAGTCCGCCATGAAGCATTATGGAAAAAAGTTTATAAAGTCCACCCTTGGACTAGGAGAAAAGATGGCAAACTTGAGAGGAAGTCCGACCCACCTTGTAATACACATGGAAAAGCATTTGGAAAGTCCGCCACAAGGAGAAAAGTATGGAAAGAGAAGCTTGAAGTCCGCCTAGACATTAAAGAGGAAATGGTAAGAAATTCTCCAAGTCCGCCATGAAGAAAATATGTCAAAGAAACTCTAAAGTCCGAACTTGGAAAGTGAAAGGATAGGAAAATCTATGGAGTTGAATGAAATTCACCAAGATGAAAAAAAATACATGGATAAAATAAAGTATTAAAGGTTGGAAAATCAAAATTCATCTGTGAAACCTTTAATTATTTAAATCTAAGGATTTTGGATAAATGTGATGTCCCCGTTTTTAATAAGGCCAAAAAGAGATTTGATTAAAAGAGATTTGATTAATTATTTAAATATTAAATTGTCTTTGTTCTTTAAAAGGCTTTTTATTATTTAATTAATTAATAATAAAATATGACTTTATTAAAAGGCTTTTATAAAGTCAAGATTTCTTTGAAATATTTTTGACGAGAACTATAGCCTTCCAAAGTCGGAAAATAAATCAGTTATGGAAACTGAATGCTGTCGGACTTTATTGGGAGTTTGGGGGTTTGCAGATTCATCATGGAAGAATGAATTAAGTCTGGTTTTTGATTTTGTACTAAGAACGGCAATTCTCAGGCAATCTGATAGCCATGAAGGACGTAGCCCCTGAGATGGCTAGGCAACGTATTTGACTTCTTGATTCGGGCAGATGACTGTATATCTGGCCGACACAAATTATAGAGCATTTGGATCACAGAGGTAGACGGGAAAGTTATATTTACACTCGCATATTTTCTTGATACTCTAATACTGGTGCGCTTGTTATGGTTGGTCCTTCTGACTTGGCTGGCGAGTTCATTGAGAATTGGGAATCCAAAAGTATTATCGAAGACATCTGTGATCTTGGAAACAGGCCAATTAAATATACCTTCAACACACTCTTCTGATATTGGCATTTCATAGTGAACGATACCTATGCGCGAATCTGATGATATGGTGGTATTATATCGGTTGAATGATGATTAGCGGAAGATTTCTTCGTATTTTTATTGCCCGTATATGTGTGGATATAAGATTCTATTTTCCGGCGCCTCACAAAGGATACCTTACACTGCCAATGCCGTTATTTCTTGAAGACCCGACATCGGGTATTAGTCCTGTTATAACCATCACGGCTTGGCATCATACATACTCATATATAATCATTCGGTATAAATTGGGCGAAGCATCGAATTTGTAGTGGAGTCCTGACTTCCGGTATTGACGTATTCACTTTTGGCGTTGGTCGATATCATCATTGAGCATTCTCATTGTTGCGGAAGTATTCACGGAAACTGGAAAAAAAATATTATATTGCATTATACTCGGTATTGGTTATTGTTAGCATTCCTTGTGTGACTGATTGCGCCAACTATCTCCCCGGGAGTATTGTATTGAATGCGAGAAGTATGTTTATAGAGTGGAGGATGTGTCTACTGCACGCATCTGATTATGGCATTGCCATGTAGGCTGTTGGGTATTTGCTGGACTTGTAGGGATTTGAATCTTGAAGGCTAGCGTTTGTATGTTCACAACACTTCATCCGGGCTGTTGCACTTAGGAGCACGGGTATGGAAATTGATCTACATAATCTTATATTTTAAAGAACTCTGTTTCGTTCCTGCCTTTTCTGTATATTCCGGTATGTTGGGATAATCTGTAAGGTCTCAGAACTATTCTGTGCAATTAAACACAATTTCCTGTTGAATGGAGGAAGTTTGCTATTGGTTTCGTTTAATAAAGTGCTTTGTAATTATCATCTATCTCTGGAACTTGTTATTTTATTTGAATGAACTGCACAGTTTGTGTAAATTGCAAACCAGATCAATCTTGTGTAGTCAAGTCTGAATGAATTCCTCTTTACATTATTATGTGCGTGTATCTGAACAATATTCATATTCTGAGAAAATATTCAGATTCATAATACCAGTTACATTTCACTGTACTGTTAGCTATGATATTAACCATTTTGAGAACAGTATTTGAGTCAAACTTTTGAAGATCACTCAATTAGTTTGAGAAACACATTGCCAGAACCTGGGCAAAACGATAATAACTTTGGCTTGAGAGGTTGGGGTCATCACAGTGGTATCAGAGCCACCATCCTGCCAGCCTGAGGGTATTTAGCTACAGCTACAGTTACATCAATGGATAGAATTCAGAGCAGAAGATTGATTCCTGCCTTTCTTCATGACTCACCAGTAAAGGAAAAGAAGCTTAGTTTGGAAAAGCATTTGGAAGACCTTGCTCAATTGCAACAAAAGATGGCTTGTGGTTTTGCTCAATCACAACAGAAATTTAACCGGAATTTGCAGCGTCTTGCTAATTTGTTGTCAAGAGAATCTCAGCATACTCATGACTCTTCCATACCTACAAGTAAAGGAACTCATGATTTGTTTGCACAGGAAGAGTATAGGGAGATTTGCAAAAATCTTCATGAAGAATTTGAGATACATGCTGATGTATATGAAGATAAAGGGGAAGGCTCTTGTAATGATGAACACTTGTTTGATCACAGTCCTCCGGCTGGTTTGGGACAATAGCAGTTTACTTTCCCATCCTCACGAGTATGTTGCTTATGGTCATGAAAAAGTTAATAATATATATTCAACCATTGTTGACAACCCTCTTTTTGAGTTGCATGCTGTCTTGACTTTAGATAACCCACTCTATGAATTGGATGATGAGGAGGCTCTTGATCCTGATGACGCAAATTATATGCAGGTTTCAAGTGTAGGATGTGATTGTAAAGTTGAGCATACAATTAGTGGACCAGCCACTAATAATGATTTCCATAAGGCAGTTTTGGTTGAGCCTATGAATTTTTATGGTGAATATGAGGAGTTATTTTTTCTAGAGGCTCGCATGGTAGACTTTACATCCTTTAGATCAGATTATGAAGAAGTATGCATGAATGGTGGCATTACTGGTTCATTTCTGTTTGAGCACGCAAACACTTTTGGAGATGATTCACTACTCTTTTATAATGCATATGGAGGTAGCAGGGCATGCATGATCATGGTTTCTCCTGTTGAATGGAATTTTCTTTTAGCACTTGGTTGGAGAAGTCGGAGGGATTTGCATCATCTTTTCCCTGATGGAGATAGACATGGTGATGAGCTTTTATCACCTTCTGACATTAGAGGTATCTGTGGCTTCTTCTGGAGTGAGGTCCTCAGTTGGATATTTGATGTTCTGGTTTATAACAACACATGGCAGATCGGTATGATTGATTATGCACCTAGGATAATTTGGGATCCTGGCCTTGTCATGATTGGTGCATTATCTCTTCAGGATCTTGATGCGTTGCTTCACCATTTTGGGCATATCGGGATTATTGCAGTGTGGGATCTAGAAATTTGTTTGGCAAGTAAAGTGCTTCATAGGTTGGTGTGCTATGACAGAGCTATTACAGTATGGGATCCAGGGATCGACTGGTTGGATCGAGTGCTTCACTGGTTATTGCGGCATAACAAGGTGACTGATAACAAATTGATGCAGCAGATTGGCAAAGCAGTGTTTTTGAGATTGGTTTGGGATTCGGGTATTATCATGATTGATTACATTGTCTACATGGATCTTGGTGAGTTGCTTTGTATCTTGTTGCTTATTGGCAATCATGTTAGAGTGGAGTTGCGGATGGGTATATGATTGCTTGGAACAAGCAATCTCCGGGAAGGGAGGACTGTGATGTCCCCGTTTTTAATAAGACCAAAAAGAGATTTGATTAATTATTTAAATATTAAATTGTCTTTGTTCTTTAAAAGGCTTTTTATTATTTAATTAATTAATAATAAAATATGACTTTATTAAAAGGCTTTTATAAAGTCAAGATTTCTTTGAAATATTTTTGACGAGAACTATAGCCTTCCAAAGTCGGAAAATAAATCAGTTATGGAAACTGAATGCTGTCGGACTTTATTGGGAGTTTGGGGGTTTGCAGATTCATCACGGAAGAATGAATTAAGTCTGGTTTTTGATTTTGTACTGAGAACGGCAATTCTCAGGCAATCTGATAGCCATGAAGGACGTAGCCCCTGAGATGGCTAGGTAGCGTATTTGACTTCTTGATTCGGGCAGATGACTGTATATCTGGCCAACACAAATTATAGAGCATTTGGATCACAGAGGTAGACGGGAAAATTATATTTACACTCGCATATTTTCTTGATACTCTAATACTGGTGCGCTTGTTATGGTTGGTCCTTCCGACTTGGCTGGCAAGTTCATTGAGAATTGGAAATCCAGAAGTATTATCGAAGACATCTGTGATCTTGGAAACAGGCCAATTAAATATACCTTCAACACACTCTTCCAATATTGGCATTTCATAGTGAATGATACCTATGCGCGAATCTGATGATATGGTGGTATTATATCGGTTGAATGATGATTAGCGGAAGATTTCTTCGTATTTTTATTGCCCGTATATGTGTGGATATAAGATTCTATTTTCCGGCGCCTCACAAAGGATACCTTACACTGCTGATGCCATTATTTCTTGAAGACCCGACATCGGGTATTAGTCCTGTTATAACCATCACGGCTTGGCATCATACATACTCATATATAATCATTCGGTATAAATTGGGCGAAGCATCGAATTTGTAGTGGAGTCCCGACTTCCGGTATTGACGTATTCACTTTTGGCGTTGGTCAATATCATCATTGAGCATTCTCATTGTTGCGGAAGTATTCACGGAAACTGGAAAAAAAATATTATATTGCATTATACTCGGTATTGGTTATTGTTAGCATTCCTTGTGTGACTGACTGCGCCAACTATCTCCCCGGGAGTATTGTATTGAATGCGAGAAGTATGTTTATAGAGTGGAGGATGTGTCTACTGCGCGCATCTGATTATGGCATTGCCATGTAGGCTGTTGGGTATTTGCTGGACTTGTAGGGATTTGAATCTTGAAGGCTAGCGTTTGTATGTTCACAACACTTCATCCGGGCTGTTGCACTTAGGAGCACGGGTATGGAAATTGATCTACATAATCTTATATTTTAAAGAACTCTGTTTCGTTCCTGCCTTTTCTGTATATTCCGGTATGTTGGGATAATCTGTAAGGTCTCAGAACTATTCTGTGCAATTAAACACAATTTCTTGTTGAATGGAGGAAGTTTGCTATTGGTTTCGTTTAATAAAGTGCTTTGTAATTATCATCTATCTCTGGAACTTGTTATTTTATTTGAATGAACTGCACAGTTTGTGTAAACTGCAAACCAGATCAATCTTGTGTAGTCAAGTCTGAATGAATTCCTCTGTACATTATTATGTGCGTGTATCTGAACAATATTCATATTCTGAGAAAATACTCAGATTCATAATACCAGTTACATTTCTTCTATCTCTCTCTAAATTTCGAGATATAGAATTTTTTTTTTGTGAGATAGAAATTTAGAGAGAGAGAATATTGAAGTTGAGTGATTGATTTTTCCAAGGCGAAGAACAGAGAAAGAAGTAAAACTTTGAGTTGAAGATTGAAATTTTCAAAGGGAAGAGCTTGCTTTTTTGGCAATAAGGACAAGATTTTCGAAGTTCAAAGTTGAATTGCAATTCAAAGAATATAATTCCAGAGTTTGATGGAATTCTTTACTTTTGTCTTCATTTATCCTCGCGAAAATTACAAAGTGTTGTTACTTTCAGCTTGCTTTTTTCGTAGAATTTAACCTTCAACAAGCTGAAAGTTAGAATTTTCAAGGAGAAAATTTAAAGAAAATCACAATTAAAAGTTTTAAAATTAATATATTTTCTTTTCTCACAGGTTGATGACCACCCTCCGAGAATCTTCGAAGAAAGCACAAATAAAGTTCGTGACCAAAGGAGTTCAACAAGAATCACATATTAACACCAAATGGAAGAACATCGCGGATACAAACCTTGGACACGTAGACTTCGAGGAATTCAAAAAGAGGATGTATGGACTAAACGGACTCATGCCAACAACAATTGCCCGCCGGATGATGTAGAATGGAATAGTACAAGATGCTAGATTTCCTCTGGCAGTCAAGTGTGCTGAGTTGATGGTGGAATGTGCTAGGTATTATAATCCACAAGAAAGACAGATCATTGCTCTCGATGGAAGGATTTTGGCACATCTCGGAGAGCCTGCCATCCAGGAAGCATTCGACATTCCTCATTACAACAAGACTTCATATAAAACTAAAGAAGAGGCCAGGGGAGTTTTTGAAGACTAGATAGATTAGTGTGCAACCGTCATCAACAAAACGTGGTTGGAAAAGCCAAGGGCTTCTGCAAAGAAAATGCCTAAGAAATTGCGCTGGATAAACTTTAAAGAAGACTACGGTGATATCATCTTGCTTTTGAACAGGATAATGGGTAGTCCTCAAGGCGCGCCATTTGAAACATGGATGTACTTTTTCATCGATCAGATCACCTCAGGAGTCAAAATGTTTAACTGGTTGAGGATGATTAGTGACAACATCCATGAGCAATTGATGAACTTGGAGAGGACTAAATCGTTCCATATGAGTTCCTATGTCATCTATCTATTAGCGAGAGCCTATAGATATTCTAGATTAATATGCAAAGGCATTGTAGGCAATGGAGAAAACGAATTCAAAGTGTATGAATGCTACCTGTTGATGCGTGTTTTATGACACAACAAACATTCTAGAATAAAGTGTCAAAGACGCTCTATCCCCTCTTGAAAAACTACCTCGTATGCTAAGACTGCAAGAAAGGTCATACGGTAATTCCAATGTTTCGGTTAGGTGTGGATGAGCTCTGTGGTTGATGTGATTTGCTGGGGGCATAATAGGGATTTACTTTTGGTAGGTTTCTTAGGAAAGTAAAGACATGAATATAGTATCATTTTGGATTTTTCAGACTTTAGATAAAAAATTAAAAAAAGGGTAAGGGTTTAGAAATCCTATGCTATTCCTACGAAATCAAGAGACGGCTAGGATTGAGTGAAACCAAATAAACAATACTTTGTTTCGCCACGCTAAACGACAACTACACAAAGCAAGTGCAATCTTTTGGGATTTGTGCTTAAAATTTCTTTACCACGAACAATACCATCGATAGAACAACATTATTCGAAGTAAACATTGAAACATCCACAATAAAGCTCAGTCTAACTTTACGCATTGAATAAAAAGCATCCACTCAAAGAAAGTATGAGCTAAGTTTCACTAATCTTTGCTATCAATCTATCATTCTCTATACATTCAAATGAAATTCTAACTCAAATTTACTATACGAGGAAGAGAAATATGCAACCATGCAACCATTTGACAATGAAAGGATTCAAAGCATCTCATGCATTATGAACTTTATTATCAAAGTAGTCTTTTGCAACAATCTCATAAAACTCTCTCTCTTATTCTCTACAATCTCTTCTAATCTCTAATGAATTCTCTAATCTTTAATTCTCTATTCCTATTGATTCTTGATAATGAAATGAGAGAGAGGGAGGGGTTTATATAGAGTTCCCAAATTACAATGAATGGCCAAGATCAAAATGAGATTCTCTAATGAATTCTCTAATCTTTAATTCTCTATTCCTATTGATTCTTGATAATGAAATGAGAGAGAGGGAGGGGTTTATATAGAGTTCCCAAATTACAATGAATGGCCAAGATCAAAATGAGATTAACGACTGAGATTTAAAAATGACTAAACTTTAATTAGGGTTTCCCAAACATCAATTAGTTAACTGGAGAGAACTTTATGCACTGGCAGTTGCATCCTTATCCACTCGCAAAGCACTACGTTCGGTGAACCTGTACACGATCATGCTAATTTCCTCCATGGAAATGTCCGGTAGCGCATTGACTTTGTATGCGAGCAAGTCCAAACTTTCGGCACATTCTGCAAAGGTGATTGTTCATTTTGATTCATGCAGCAAGAAAGTATCTCTGACGGTCATGAAGCTGAATGCCTTGGTAAAATTTTCCTTCTTGATTGGCGCGGAAGTGGTGGAAAAAATTCTTTGAACCTTCTCTTTTAAATTTTCTGGCTGCAAGTGTTTCTTCCAAACAATATCCCTGTCAAGCATATCTGCAACCATTTGGTAAATCTCACTCCGAATCTCCTTTGCCTGCTCTTCAATTTTGGCGCCATCTTGCTTTACCCTTTCCAATACTTCTTGTGAAATCAGTGCGTAGTACCAACCACTGAAATCATATGCAGCTCTAACTTCAATAATCTTGTCATCAATCAGCCTTTGCTTTGGAACGCCCTTTAGCTCTTGAAGACATGGGATAATCTTATTCTGAATGTCTTCGAGGCCATCTCATGCTTCTTCTAAGTCTGCAACTCGTGACAAGAGAAAGGAAGTTTGCTCATACACATATGCTAGCTTCTCCGCAAATGCCATCGCCTCTTCTTTCTTTCCAGCCATCCATTCTTTAGCTTCCCTAGCTGTAGTCAACTTCTCTTCAAAATTCCTGACCGGTTCCTGTGAAGAGTTTGGAAGTGGAGGTGCTGATTGGTCACCTTGATTGAGTGGCCTAGTTAAGTGCTAGATATATTCTTTCAGACGCTCAATCTCTTTTTTATACTCCTTCTTTGCCACTTCCTTTTCAAGCCTAGATTTGATGGTGGCAACAGAATTGTCTAGGTCTTCAACCTCTTGTCCCTTTGTTGTCGGACCCATATCAATAGTTGTGATGGCATATTCGTTCGGGGCAATCTCATCTTGGAATTTATCAACTGTAGGCACTGCAATCTGCACTGTGCGATTACCAGCCTCATCTCTTTGTATGGCAGCGAATTTCCTGGCTTGCTTTCTTGTGGTAGTTTGCTCTAGCCTAGCCAAGAAGTTTGCGGCATCATCCTCTTCAGGTACCTCTGCTGGCACCTTTCTCTTTAGTCTTTCTTTTAGCCAATCCGGGATGGTTGACTATTCAATTCCATCTTCCTGTTGATCTTGGACATTCTGCATGTCTTGAACTTCTTGCACGTCTTGGATTTCTAGCATGTCCGAAATTTCTTGTACGGATGGGTCTTCCTGGATTCCCTTGAGGGCAAAAATCATTCCCTCTTCAAATTCTCCATCCATGATGTCCATGTCATTGTCTGATTCTAGAATTTTCGTGCCTGTAGGAGAAGGCTGATCATCATCTTCCATATTTCTGACTGGAGAAGGAATTCTGACTTGCTCCCAAGACTCTTCTTCCATGGCTAATATTTCATCTATATTTCTGGATGTAGCCGACTGAAGGGGCCTAGATTTGTGCTTTTTTTGAGAGGGTCCTTCACCTATTGTTTTATTCTTGTCCTGCTTTGCAGATTCATCAATCTCTTTTCTCTTTCTCAAGTTGGTGGCATTCGTTGGTCCATCTCCACGAGATGCACCGACATTTGAGGAATAGGACTCTGTATCACCCATCAATTCATATGTGAATTGCACATTTCTTCGCCGTAGAACTTGTACTTGCTGGTCTATCTACCATTGGGAATATTTGAATACAGGTACTCGAAAGAGTTCTGTCGCCCTTATCATATTCAGCGGCAATATTGACCACAGTCTTTTCCTCACATCATATTCATCAGCTACATTGGCCCAAAAATCTTCTAAGTCTATCCTGTGCTTATATTTTTCTCCATCCACAGTTCCAATGTGATGGAGTGGATCAAAGTTACTCTTGGGCTTGTAGGATATGAATGGGTATTTTTGCACCTCTAGTCGAGCACTCTCTGCCGCTTGCGCCGATGGACATGATTCTTCCATATTGCCGATGAAGAACGGAAAAGTGACAAGCTACTTTCTATTTCGGCCTTTGGATATTCTGATATGTCTCCAATTGTCTTAGAACTTCCAACAAAACCATTTTGTTGGTTGGATAAATGGGAAGTTTGTACAGGCGTCCTGAGAATCCTTGAATCCTGATGTAGGTAAATTATGGAAATTGGATGAACCATGATCATATCTGGCAATTAGACTTTTAGCCTCACGGGTGAGTCTCTGATGTGTTCCGCCTTGGAGAAGTTGAGTGATATACATAAGAAAGGCGTCATGTGCTCGTCTGAAGTGTGACTTCTCCTTCAGCTGCAACTGCGGATATCAATCGTAGGACTTGAAGTGTCCTTCGCCGTTGCCGACTACACCTTTGCAAATCAGTCCAGCATACTTGTAAGTCCTTGCAAGCAAATATATGACGTAAGAGCTCATATGAAAGGTCTTGGTTTTCTCTAGGTTGACCAACTGCTCAAGGAGACTGTCATTGATCATTCTAGACCAGTTAAACATCTTCGCTCTAGAAATTATTTCGTCAACGAAATAATACATCTAGGTTTCAAAAGGCGCACCTTGAGGATTTCCTACCATTCTATTCAGTAGTAAGACAATATCTCCATATTCTTCTTTGAAATTTGTTCTGGCTAGCTTCTTCGGCATCTTCTTGTCAGTAGGTCTAGGCTCCTGAAATATGCCAACCAATTTTTTTTCTTGAATTATCATAACACAAGCCAACACTACGCCAATGGATTAGCGTTAGCATCAAAAATGAAATCCAAGCTTGAAAGAACTCAACGCCAAGATGCACATTCAATCCCAAGGAAGGATAGGTGTTGTCATATGGCGGAGAAATTAAAGAACAGTACTTGAAATGAAACAAACTCAACGTCAAGAATGTGCAGTCAATATCCCACTGAGGGCGAGGTGCTAACATATGACAAAGTTATTAATTGAAAACTGAAACAAATAGGTGGATAACTAGCCATGAAGAAATTCGCTCAACCACTTAAACAGTGGGGGGAAGAAAACAACATAATCCAGACTAATTCCTCCGCTGTGGCGGGCATCCACTAAACAGTGGGAATTCTCCACTTAACAGTGGGTGATAGAAAGTAAATACAAATTAGATTCCTCTACATTGGTGGTAAACCATCCAGGGGTTATGATATTTGCATGAAAAATCACAAGTAAATAAAGTAAATAAATGGTTGGATTAGTACTACTAATTCGCAACCTTACAATTAAGAAAAACTGCAAATTACAAGTGTTACAATAGAAGAATGAATGCAAACATGTGAAGGATGAATTTAGCTAGTTTATATAACTCTCAAAGACTGAAATTGAAGCCAAATTTTGAACTTGTTGAAGTCTGATAATAAAAACCAGCAAACTGAAACTTTAAACCAGCAACCTGTAAAACAATGAAATGCTCATAACTCTTTCAATATACCTCTGAATTGAATGAAATGAAATGCAAAGTCTCTTTGGAGGATACACACCCAAACTCAAACCACAAAATTGCATCAAAACTCAAGATATTATTTTGCACGAATCCCAAAGCACTCTCAAGATGGTACGACCCTCAAGAGGGGCGATTTCTCTTGCTAAAAATCAAATACTTGGAATTAAATTATGAAATTCTCCAAATATGGTTGCCATTAGCATAGAATTGCAAGGATCAAATACCCATAACCAAAATAAATTCACATCAAAAGCTATAAATGAAAAACACCTTCAGCTGTGTATACACCAGCAACATTAAAACTGAAATTCTCACCAAAATTCACGAACTTTGAAGCACAATCTGCTAGTCTGATTGAGAAGCAGCAAAAAGACCAACTAGGTGTTGTCTTTTAAACACGAAATTGGATTGGAACTAGGAGGTAAGCATCCCTCAAAGTATTAAACAAGTTGTCATTTTGACAGCATAACATGAGCATAAACATTGGATAATCAACCCTTCAAACAGCAGCAATATATAACCTTTAGTTGGCAAATGAAACAACAAGAACTCTTCAAATTGCAAGAAGTTGAATCACTTCAACTTCCAAAAGGGACGCCACCTTTTTGTCTTTTATTTTTTGAAATAATAAATATTACTCAACCTCCTTTAGGCGTCCAACTTCACTTTGCAACAATAAACCATTGAATAAATCATTAAATGCACAATTGACCCCCTTAATGGCCCCTTTTTTAAAACAACATGAAGTTATTGCTCCTAGGTGTGGGGTACAACTGAGAAACATGAAATTTGACTAAGTATAAACTCACCTTATGAAGAAAACCAAACCCAAAGCCAAACTGAGACTGATGGATAACAAGATGACTTGAGTGTAACTGCTGATGATGCCACTACCAAAATTAGACTTACTAAAAATAGCCACTGCCAAAAATAGTAAGTTTACCTCAAAACCAACAGAAAGCAGAACTGAGCTGGAAGCAAGACTTAATGAAAGTGGAAACCCAAGCAACTGCTCCAACTGAAAATGACTAAATGAACGTTGACAACTGAATCACTGCCAAAATTAGTATTTACTAAAAATATTAAATACTTAGAAATGCCACAAACCTCCAAGCAAGGAAACCCTAATTTCACTTCTGATCAACCTACGGATTTCCGGAAATAGGCTATCAGACAAAGAAGAGCGTATGGCCAAAATGGGGACATTACAATCCGCCCTTCCCAAAATTGCTTGTCCTCAAGCAATGCCACAACACTCCAAACTGATCCCACCAAACATGTAGGATCCGGGGGTCCCAAGTCCATCTCGGAAAGGTTCCATCATGTTGATGCTGCTCTACTCTGACCACACGAATGAAATCACTGCACCAGAACTGCATAAACCATCCCTGCAACCTCAAGGAGATAATATGCCTAAAATTCAAACTGAAAAACATGGAAGGAATGGAATCAAAATCTAGCAGCATCTCATGCCCAATAAACTCTGAGGAATTAACATCTGCGATGTTAATGTCAATCACCATCCTGAGAATAAAGAAGATTACTCTAAACAACTCAAAGATATTCTCATCAACATCACTCCTCAAAGCATCAAACCAAATCACAACAACAAATGTAACTCCATCATAGCTATTTGTAAAAGAATAAACAGCCCTTTGCATGTTCATAACAGTCACATCATCAAAGCTCCTCAAGGATGTATAATGCCTCTTTTGAATAATTCTGATATATGCAAGAAAATTTATGAAAACTCCCACTAAAATCTGAAAAGTTTCAAATAGTTGAACCCAAACAAGCAAGGGTTCTCTGCCCCAAACACTAGTGCAAGAAATTGTATAGAGTAAATCACTGGAAAGGAACTTAAACACTATCCAAATCTGGTCCAAATCACTATGGAGCATCATTTCCCACTTTTGAGGCCATAAACCATTACTGAAAAAAGATTGAGAAGAGGAAGAATGAATGTACCAGCTGCCTATGAAAACTGAAATGAACCTCTCAAAATTTGATTTTAGGAAAATCATCATACAATGAACTGAACAGTTGCTGCAATATTGAAAATCAGCGTCCATAATAGAACAATTGCTCATAACCAAGGCTGAAAACATCTTCTCAAGAAACTCCAAACCAACATTAAACCATCCTTTGTTCGAAATGTCTCTCCAATTCACCAGTTGATGAGCAAAAAGAACCTTCAAATGATTGGTGAAGATGGGGACATCATCAGAGGATCTGAAAATTAAATTCTTATCTCTCCAAAGATTCCTCTTTCTACTTGTAACAATCTCCATCAAGCCATATTGAGGATTCCAAACATGGATACTCAACTGAAAATGTTCTCCAATGCATCTGAAATAGTACACAACATTTCTCCAAGTACTAATCAAGGCAAAATGCAAACTCAAGAATTTAGAGTCTTCTTTGATAAACCCATGTAGCCCACCCATGAAAACATCAACATTAATGGAGCGCAAAACAAAAATTGTCCTCAATTCCCATTCCCTCAAAGGACTAGGATGAGCCAAAACATCACTCAACTCAAGAGATAGATTGTTAAGAAAGTAAATAATTTGTTTAGGTTCAACTTTCTCCCAAACTTCATGAGTAATAAGTCTAGAATCTTCACTCGTTGCTGTTGCAATGGAGTGACCAGCAGCTACCACCAAATCAAGAATGAAAGACTCAACATTAGAGTTCAAAGAAATCTGCAGATAAGAGTAGGAACAGCTGCTGCAATATTGAAAATCCACGTTCATCTTGACCAAATTGCTTGAACACAAGGGTGGAAACACCCACTCTAAGAGTTCCATTACAGCAAAGAACCATTCTTTGCTCAAAATTTCTCTCCAATCCATTTGTTGATAAACAAATGGAATCATCAAGTGGCTGGTAAGAAAGGAAAAAACACCATTAATTTTGAAAGTTTGATCCTTATCCCTCTAATGAACCTTCCTACCATACCCCAAAAGATTTTTCACAACAAATTCCTGAGTGCCAATCAACTCCAATTGCACACCCAGAAAATTATTGACTTCTTTGGTAAACCATTGAAGTCTATCCAAGAAAGCTTCAAAAACAAGGGAGCCTGAAACAAACATCGTCTTCAAATCCTTCTCCCAAGACATGATAGTGTGAGCATTACTGAATCCAAAGGATAAACTGTCAGGCATGTAAACAATATGTCTTACCAAAACATGTTTTAACAACACCTTGGTGTCAAAGATGGGGAAGTCGTCATGAATCAACACTTCCCATATGGAGACTGAATTCTTTAAACCTCTTATGATTCACTTACAAGCAAGCTTGGAAGATTATCAATCACATAATATATCTCGTCCCTACATTCTCTAAGAAGTTTGAAATCAACTAGCTGGTCTCCTAGCTCCATTACACCCAACTGCACATTCGCTAACATGCACTTTGTTGATTCAAGCTCATGGCTACAAGCTATCCCTTCTTGAGGCAAGTTCTTTTCCCAACTCAAGAGTTCACACTCTTGATTTACCTTCCAGTTACCATCATCTTCATGAATCTCCTTAAAATTAAGCAAGATTTCATCATTATGGAGTTCATTAATACCTTCAACTATTTGCTTGATCTCCATAATCTTTGTATCAACTTCTTGTCCTTCAAGTGTGGCTGCAATAGGAGTTTGATTTTCTCCCTTGCATAAAGAGTGATGAGCTAAGGAAAGATCAAGAAAAAGCCTATCAACCTCATTCTCCTTCTCTTGATAGGCATCATAGGTTTCCTTTGCAAACTTAATAGCATGATCCCTATTTGAGAGCAAGTGCAAATAATTTGACTATATGGATTCAAATGCTTCTTTGATGGTTCACACCTTAGAAAGAGTGTCTCCACCCTTAACACCATTTTGTCTCTCTTCAAACTGCAGCTCCCAGTAAAGTTCTTCAATACAATTGTGTGTGCTATCAAATCTTGATAACACCTTAACAATTTTCTCTTTTGTAACCAATAAGTTATCCTTCAAAACTTGCAGCTCTTTAGGCCCATAATCATAATCAGCCAAGAAGCTTTGCTCATCAAACATCAACTTTTCTGATTTATTTTCTTTGACTTGATTCTCAAAATCAGCCTCTTTTCTAATCTTATCACTGCATAACTCCTGAATCGAAGGCTTCTCAACAACTTCTTCAAACAAATTAGTACCTCCATCTTGACCTTTCAAGTTCTCATACTCTTCTTGTGCGTAATTCTGAAAGGCATCGAAACCATTTGCTGATTTTAAAACATTCTTCTCTTCAACATAAGAAATCACGTTCTCATTAGCCATTTCTGCAACTTCTCCTCCAAAGATCACTTCATTACTTTTATTGCAAACTGATTTTTGAACTTCATCAGGATCAAAGGGGAATTTATCCCACTCCGGTTCTTTATCATACCTTGGTGACATCGCACCCGGATCCCAAATGTGAAAGGTTTGATTGCAATGATCAATAGGAAAGAGATCATCATGCTCCTCTTGAACTATTGACTCTTTGAATGAGTCACTCCTCAACCCACTTGAACTAAAATCTTCATCTATAACTTTCTCCACAGATGTAGTTTGATAATCAAACCCACTACCACCCAAGTCACTAGCATTATATCGGATTATAGAATCATCAAAGCTGGTTGCTTTGAATATTTTGTCATTCTTCTCTTCAATGAAATTATCTTGAGTAGATGTGTTGCTGATTTTATCATTATTGCCCACATAAATACCAAAGAAGTCTTCTTGGACACTTGTCATTAATTCTTCATATGGAATTGGCCCAGCAACAAGTAGAGAATTATCCTTCACTAAATCTTCAACAAGAGGAGATAAAAACACATCGGAATCACCATCAACATCACTTTCGTAATGGTCATAAGCTGGTTCAAAGACACCATTAGTATTTGCTTCATTTTACTCTTCTTCAACGTACTTATCCCACACACCTGTTCTACCAACATCTTTTGAGAAGCCATTTGTCTCGAGATCTTCATTGGTTGAATCCTTATTAGGACTCAAGACTGCTGTAATGATCTTCTTACCATAACAATCTTCATTATTTCCCATCTCATGCAAGTCTAGGGATGTATTTTGGGACTCTAACTTAATCTCCTCATTTGCCAAGGTATCTTCATCAAGCCCACTTTCATTTTGAAGCAAAATGTGCACCTTGCTTGTGTCTTCTTCAACACTAATTGACTGATTTTTCTCTTCAATTTGCTTACTTGTGGGTTGCAAACCACAAACAGATCCGTTTGCTTCTTCCTTCCTTGATTCTTCAACCATGGCAAGTTCTACTTCTCTTTTAATTTTTTTCTTGATGTAATTGACTACACCCACTTTTTCAGGATACCTAATTAACACACAATTCAAGTAGCAGTCAAAAGAAACATCATTTTTGAACTCATCTGACATACTCTGATATTCTGCATGGAATATGGAAGCATCATGTTCACATTCCCTCATGAACTGTTCGACAAATCTGTTGATGTCCATTGGGGCAACACTAATTTTCTGTTCTTCCCAACAAGATGGCAGGAACTTCTGCTCTGATACCATTGAAATATGCCAACCAATTTTTTTTCTTGAATTATCATAACACAAGCCAACACTATGCCAATGGATTAGCGTTAGCATAAAAAATGAAATCCAAGCTTGAAAGAACTCAACGCCAAGATGCACACTCAATCCCAAGGAAGGATAGGTGTTGTCATATGGCGGAGAAATTAAAGAACAGTACTTGAAATGAAACAAACTCAATGTCAAGAATGTACAGTCAAGATCCCATTGAGGGTGAGGTGCTAACATATGACAGAATTATTAATTGAAAACTGAAACAACTAGGCAGATAACCAGCCATGAAGAAATCCGCTCAACCACTTAAACAGTGGGGGGAAGAAAACAACATAATCCAGACTAATTCCTCCGCTGCGGCGGGCATCCACTAAACAGTGGGAATTCTCCACTTAATAGTAGGTGATAGAAAGTAAATACAAATCAGATTCCTCCACACTGGCGGTAAACCATCCAGGGGTTATGATATTTGCATTAAAGATCACAAGTAAATGCAGTAAATAAATGGTTGGATTAGTACTACTAATTCGCAACCTTACAATTAAGAAAAACTGCAAATTACAAGTGTTACAATAGAAGAATGAATGCAAATATGTGAAGGATGAATTTAGCTAGTTTATATAACTCTCAAAGACTGAAATTGAAGCCAAATTCTGAACTTATTGAAGTCTGATAATAAAAACCAGCAAACTGAAACTTTAAACCAGCAACCTGTAAAACAATGAAATGCTCATAACTCTTTCAATATACCTCTGAATTGAATGAAACGAAATGCAAAGTCTCTTTGGAGGATAGGCACCCAAACTCAAACCACAAAACTGCATCAAAACTCAAGATATTATTTTGCACGAATCCCAAAGCACTCTCAAGATGGTACGCCCTCAAGAGGGGCGATTTCTCTTGCTAAAAATCAAATACTTGGAATTAAATTATGAAATTCTCCAAATATGGTCGCCATTAGCATAGAATTGCAAGGATCAAATACCCATAACCAAAATAAATTCACATCAAAAGCTGTAAATGAAAAACACCTTCAGCTGTGTATACACCAGCAACATTAAAACTGAAATTCTCACCAAAATTCACCAACTTTGAAGCACAATCTGCTAGTCTGATTGAGAAGCAGCAAAAAGACCAACTAGGTGTTGTCTTTTAAACACGAAATTGGATTGGAACTAGGAGGTAAGGGTTGTGACCTAATTCACACCTCGCCCCATTGCAAATGGGGACCCTCATAGTTTGCTTTTTGGGGTTTTATCGTTGCGTCTTGGTTTTCATCCGGTCTCCGTTTGGGGTTTTGAGTCTGAATTTTGAATGGTCGCCTGAGTCAAGCAAATGAGTTTTAGCTTGGATCACTATGCAAACGTCGCCATCATGCTTAGGAGGCCTGGGAGACGAAGATCGACTGTCATTTCAGTCAATTCCGACACCTCCTAGTTTTTAGGGTTTTTCACTTTGGCCCCGTATTTTTTAAGACCTTTTTTGGCACTTTTGGGCAATTCTGAGATCCCTAATTTTTAGGGTCTATTTTTAGAAAGTTGCTTTTTTTTTGGAAAATTTCTATTTTTAGAAAATTTCTATATTTGGAAAGGTCTCGAGTTTCGAAAATCCACTCAGAAGTTCGAAAAGATCAACGAAACTCTCAGAAAATCAGTTTGAAATTTTTTTGAATTCATGGTGAAACTCTGGAAAATGATGAGAAATCCGGTAAAAAATCACAGAAAATGAAGAGAAATCTGGAAAAAATCTCAGAATAATGGTGAATAAAATGATAAATGAGTCAACAAATTGGTGAAAAAACCTGGAAGTTCATATAAAATCTGAAAAATTCATCAAGAAATCTGAGTAATCATGGAAATTCACCTAAGTTTGGATTCATGGAGGCCCAACCAGCAAGCAGAAAGAAAAAAATTAATGCCAACAAGCTTCAGCCAGACAATGGAAATGGCCTGACAATGAAGAAACTCCGCCCTCAACAGTAAAAGGAAATGGCAAGCCATCCTATGAAGTCCGCCTTGAATGGCATGCAAATAGCTGAAGTCCGCCTTGGTCAAATGGATGAATGGCATGCTAAAAGAGAAAGTCCGTCCCTAGCCAAAAGTCAAAGTGGCATCAAAAGTGATGAAGTCTGCCTTGAATGGTAAGGGAAACAAGCAAGTCCGCCCATGTTCAAATGTTAAGTGGCAACAAAATGTATGAAGTCCACCTTGGATAAATGGAGAAGTGGCGTGAAATTTGACAAAGTCCGCCCACTAGATGGCAAGAGACAAGCTGAAGTCCGCCCCTATCCAAGTGTGAAGTGGCAAGGAAACAAGGCAAGTCCACCTTGAGCTAGTAAGGAAGTGGCATGAAAGGTGATGAAGTCCGCCCTCCAATGGCAAGAGAAGAAAGCAAGTCCGCCTTAGGAAATGAGGAGATGGCAAGGTCAAAGCTGAAGTTCACCCAGCCAAATGTTAGATGGCATGCAAATAGCCCAAGTCTGCCTTGGGTCAAGTTTGGAGTGGCATGAAATCTTATGAAGTCCGCCCTTGGACATAAAGAATGAATGGCATGAAATTTACCAAGTCCGCCTTGTATGGCAAGCAAATTGGCTAAGTCCGCCTTGGGTAAAGGAAAAAGATGGCTAAATTAATGAGGAAGTCCGCCATGTCTAGAGGTGTGAAAATTAATTTTTTTTTTGCCTAAGTATGGGCTTTGAGAAATTAAAAATATATGCTTGACACTTTGAAATTTCGCCATGCTTGAAAAGAAGGAAAATTCGCCTAAGTCCAAACATTAAAATGTCTAAAGAAAATCATGCCAAACGTTCTAGGAAGATGAAATAAATTTTGCTAGAGATTTTGGACGATTAAAAAATCATGGCCAAATAATTTTGGACGATTAAAAAATCATGGCCAAATAATTTTGGATGAAAGGACTTACGGCAGAATAATTTTGGACGAAAGAAGTTACGGCGAAATAATTTTGGACGATAAAAGTTATGGCAAAGTAAATTGGAAGAAAAGAAAATTCGCCTAAAGCAAATAGAAAATTCGAAAATCAAAATTGCCTTAGACAAAAAATAATTTGCCATAAAAACGAATGGGTTGGAAATAACACATAAAATAATTATTTTAATTATTTTAATTATTCATTTTCCAACACCCCAAAGGATAAACTTGAAAAAATCGAAATTGGAAAAAGGACAAATGAGCTTTATTGAACTGGCGTTGAATTTGGAAACTTTCCCAGACATTATCATTGAAGATAAAACTTGCCACTCGGAAGCTGAGTAAAAGATAAGTTAAAGCTCGATTTAAAGGAAACATTTGAAATTTGCTAATTGGATCGATTTTCTCAGCTTATAATTGATTTCACTTCTCATTTTTACAATCATTCGTTTTCGAAAGAAAAGTGTGAAGAAATTTGTCTAAGGCACAAAAGTTGAGCTTGCAGCGAAGTGAAGGAAATAAATTTTTGCCAGCTTGCATTGTGATCGTCATCATTTCTTTTGTCCAGAAGAGCCAGGCAGATTTACTCTGTCCATTTCATTTTGACATAAAACTTCATCATTTATTTTCTTTCCAGCTTGATTTTTTTCACAAACTCTAATTTGAACAGCTAGCTGGAATTTATTGCAAGGTGATTTAAATTTCGAATTCTAAATATTTTCTTTGCCTTTTCCTTGCAGATTTATTTTCGAAGCGGTAAGGATGAAGTTTGCCAGCAATGGTGTGCAGCCGCAGTCGAAGATCAAGTCCAAGTGGGAGCATGTTGTAGACACCAATCTTGGCCACGTGGACCTCGAAGACTTTAGGAAAAGAATGTATGGGAGAGATGGACGTCTACCTTCGCCAATTGCGATAAAAATGATGCACAATGGAATTGTTCACGCAGCTGGATTTCCACCAGCAAAATAGTGTCCGGAACTTATGGTGGAATGCGCACTGCACTATAATGCGCAAGAAAGGCAAATAGAAGCTCCTGATGGAAGAATTCTCGCATACCTGTCCGAGCCAGCCATTCAGGAAATTTTCGGGATTCCAGTTTACAATAGAACGTCCTACCGCACTAAGGAGGATGCACTGAAGTTTTACCAGAACCAGCAAGACCTTTGTGCGTCCAACATAAACAAGAATTGGTTGCTGAAGCCCAAACCAACTGCAGGAAAGATGCCGAAGAAGTTGGTTAGAACGCATTTCAAGGAAGAATATGGTGACATAGTTTTGCTTCTGAATAGAATAGTAGGCAACCCTCATGGTGCGCCTTTCGAAAACTGGATGTATTATTTCATTGATGAAATAATTATTGGAGTCAAGATGTTTAACTGGTCTAGAATGATCAGTGATAGCCTCCATGAACAGTTGGTTAACCTGGAGGAAACCAAGACCTTTCACATGAGCTCGTACGTCATATATTCACTTGCAAGGTATTACAAGTATTCTGGCTTGATTTGCAAAGGCGTGGTTGGCAATGGCGAAGGACAACTCAAGGTGTATGATTGTTATCCGCAATTGCAACTAAAAGAGAAGTCACATTTCCAATGAGCTCATGACGCCTTTTTGATGTACATCACTTGGCTTCTTCAAGGCGGAACACATCAGAGACTCACCCGTGAAGCCAAGAGTTTGATTGGCATATATGGATCGTGGTTCATCCAATATCCCAGGTTCACTTACGTTCGGATCCAAGGATTCTCAGGAAATCCTTATAGACTGCCCATATATCCAACCAACAAAATGGTCTTGTTGGAAGTGCTAAGGCAATTGGAGGCGTATCAAAATATTCAAAGGCCTAAACAGAAGGCGGCTGTCACCTTTCCTTTTTTCATTGGCAACATGGAGGAATCCTGTCCAACGGCGCAAGCAACAGAGAGTGCTCGACTGGAGATCCAACAATATCCGTTCATATCATACAAATCCAGGAATAAGTTTGATCCACTCCATCACATCAAGACTGTGGACAGAGAGAAGTACAAGCACCGGGTGGACCTAGAAGACTTCTGGGCTAATGCAGCAGACGAATATGACATGAGGAAGAGGTTGTGGTCAAGATTGCCACTAAGTATGATAAGGGCAACGGAGCTTTTCAAAGTACCTGATCAACTACAGGATGACGGAAGGTATGTGCAGCCAGGCTTCGATCAGAACGAGCCACTCCCCCCTATGAAGTGGTCTGAGCCTGAGATGGGTGACCTTGCAACATTCATGCGACCTGTTTTCAAGTATTCTCAATGGTGGATAGATCAGCAGGTAGAAACTCTAAGGCAGAGAAACGTGCAATTCACGTACGAATTGATGGGCGATACAGAGTCCTGTTCTTCAAATGCCGGTGCATCTCATGGAGATGGGCCAACAGATGCCGCTAACTTGGGAAAGAGGAAAGAAATTGGTAAATCTGCAAAGCAGGACAAGGATAAAATGATAGATGAAGGGCCTTCTCGGAAAAAGTACAAATCCAGACCTCTTCAGTTGGCCACTTCTAGAAATATAGAAGAAATACTTGCCATGGATAAAGAGTCTTTGGAGAATGCCAGGATTCCTTCCCCAGTCGGAAATGTAGAGCCAATACAACTAGAGGACGATGCTCAACCTTCTCCTATAGGCACCGAGATCCTAGAATCAGACAACGATTTAGATATTATGGATGGAGAATTCGAGGAAGGAATGATTTCCGCCCTCAAAGGAATCCAAGAGGACCCATCTGTGCAGGAAATTCCAAATGTCCAAGAATTTCATGATATACTAGAGATTCAGGAAGAGCAAGAAGTGCGAGATATTCAAGAAGTCCAGGACAGAATTGAGCAGCCAACCATCCCAGATTGGCTAAAAGAAAGATTAAAGAAAAAGGCACCAACATAGGTTCCTGAAGAAGATGATGCCGCAGATTTCTTGGCAAGGCTAGAACAAACTGCCCCAAGGAAGAAAGCCAAGAAATTTTCCACCATCCGAAGAGATGAGGTTGGCAACCGCACAATACAAATTGCAGTACCTACAGCCGATAAGTTCCAAGATGAGATTGCCTCGGATGAGTACGCCATCACGACCATTGACATGGGTCCAACAACGAAAGAGCAAGAAGTCGAAGACTTAGACAATTCTGTGGCCACCATCAAATCCAGGCTGGAAAGGGAAGTAGCCAAGAAAAAGAAATATAAAAAAGAGATTGACCGCCTAAAAAATTACATCCAACACTTGACCAAGCCACTAAATGAAGGTGATCAAGCAGCGCTTCTACCTCCAAACCCTTCGCCAGAACCAGTTATAAATTTCGAAGAAGAGTTGACTATAGCAAGAGAGGCTAAAGGTTGGATGGATGGAAGGAAAGAAGAGGCAATGGCATTTGCAGAAAAGCTAGCATGTGTGTATGAGCAGGCTTCCTTTCTACTATCATGAGTTGCAGACTTAGCAGAATCTTGGGGTGGCCTCGAAGATATTCAGAATAGAATTATCCAATGTATTCGAGAATTGAAGGGCATCTTGAAGCAAAAGTTGATTGATGACGGGATCATTGAGGCTGGAGCTGCATATGATTTCTGTGGATGGTATTATGCTTTGGTGTCACGGAAAGGAGTCCTGGAAAAGGTGAAGCAGGATGGCGCCAAAGTTGAAGAACAGGCAAAAGAGATTCAGAGTAAAATTTACCAGATGGTTGCCGATATGCTCGACAAAGATGTTTTCCGGAAGAAACATTTGCGGCCAAAGAATTTAAAAGAACAAGTGTAGAAAATTTTCTCCACCACCTCCGGGCCACTCATGAAAGAAAACTTCACCAGGGTCTTCAACTTCATAACTGTTAGAAATTCTTTCTTGCTACAGGAACCAAAATGGGCAACCACTTTTGCAAGATGTGCTGAGAGCTTGGACTTGCAGGAATACAACGTCAACGCGCTGCCGGACATTGCCATGGAGGAGGTCAGCTTGATTGTGTCTAGGTTCGCCAAACACAATGCCGCACAAGCGGATAAGGATGCAACTCCAGATGACTGAGGTTCTCTCCAGTTAACTGGTTGATATTTTGGAAACCCTAATTAGGGTTTAGTCATGTTAAATTTGGGCCATTGATCTTATTTCAATCTTGGCCATTCATTGTAATTCAGAAGTACTATATAAACCCCCCCTCTCTCTCTTTCATTTCATTAGAAGATAAGAAAATAGGAGATCAGAAGAAGAATTAGAATTCATTAGAAGTTAGAGCAGATTCAAGAGAATTAGATTGTAGAAAATAAGAGTGTTTATGAGATTGTTGTGAAAACACTATTTTGATAATAAAGTTCAAATGCATGAGGTGCCTTGAATCCTTGATTGTCAAATAGTTGCATGGTCGCATATTTCCTTTCTCATTTAGTAAATTTGAATTAGAATGTATGTTAAAAGAATGATGGATTGATAACAGAGACTAGTGAAACCCAGCTCATACTTTCTTTGAGTGGATGCTTTTCACTCAATGTGCAAAGTTAGACTGAGCTTTTTCGTGGATGCTTAACTTCTGTTTGGATAATTATTGTTCGATTTGATGGTAATTATTCATTACGTGAAAATCATAAGCACATTCCCAGAAGATTGCCTTTGCTCTGTGTAGTTGTCGTATAATGTGGTGAAGCAGAGCATTGTTTATTTGGTTTCATTTAATCTTTGTTGTCTCTTGATTTCTTAGGAATAACATAGGATCTCTAAAACCCTTAATCTTTTTCACTTTTTTTTATAAAATCAAAAAATCCAAAATGATATTGTATTCATGTCTCTGCTTTCCAGAGTAATTCACAAAAGTAAGTCCCCTTGTCATAACCAGCAAATCACATCAAAACCACAGAGCTCATTTGCATTCATCTTAAACATTGGAATTACCATATGATCTTACTTGCAAGCTTAGCATAGAAGGTAGTTTTTCAAGAGGGGATAGAGCGTCTTGGACACTTTATTCTAGTAAATGTTTGTTGTGTCACAAAACACTCATCAACAGTAAGCATCCCTCAAAGTATTAAACAAGTTGTCATTTTGACAGCATAACATTAGCATAAACATTGGATAATCAGCCCTTCAAACAACAGCAATATATAACCTTTAGTTGGCAAATGAAGCAACAAGAACTCTTCAAATTCCAAGAAGTTGAATCACTTCAACTTCCAAAAGGGATGCCACTTTTTTGTCTTTTACTTTTTGAAATGGGGACATTACAGCTTCAACAACCAGGTCTTGTTTATATTTGATGCACAAAGGTCTTGCTGATCTTGGTAAAGTTTAAGTACATCATCTTTGGTTCGATAGGAAGTCCGGTTGTAGGTTGGAATTCCAAATGTTTCTTGTATGGCTGGCTCGGTCAAATATGCCAGTATTCTTCCATCAGGCGCTTCTATCTGTCTTTCTTGTGCATTATAATGCAATGCACATT
Source organism: Sequoia sempervirens (assembly GCA_007258455.2). NCBI lineage: Eukaryota > Viridiplantae > Streptophyta > Pinopsida > Cupressales > Cupressaceae > Sequoia > Sequoia sempervirens. The sequence continues at coordinate 149,597 of VDFB02077702.1, forward strand.
CCACCATAAGTTCTGGACACTCTTTTGCTGGCGGAAATCTAGTTGCATGAACAATTCCGTTGCGCATCATCCTTCTTGCAATTGGTGTAGGTAAACATCCATCACTTCCGTACATTCTTTTCTTGAAATCGTCGAAGTCAACATGGCCAAGGTTGGTGTCCACAATGTTCTCCCATTTGGATTTGATCTTTGACTGCAGCTGCGAACCCTTACTGGCGAACTTCATTTTTTACTCTGTTGAAAATAAATCTGCAAGAAAATACAAAGAGAATATTAAAATTTAAAATTTAAATTACTCGAAAAACATTCCAGCTAATTGACAAATCAAATTTTGTGAAAAAATTATGCTGGAAATGGAAGAATTAATGAAGTTTTTATGCCAAAATGAAGTCGAGAAACTGAAATGGTCGAGATCACAAACTGAAATAAATTTTTGTGCCAAAATAAATTTGCTTGGCTCTTTGGACAAATTGAAATGGTCAAGATCACAATGCTGGTTGGTATGAATTTGCTTCCTTCACTTTGCTTCAAACTTTCTCAACTCTCTTGCCTTAGCCAAAAATTTCTTCTCACAACTTATCTTTCGAAAATTGAATGATTGCAAAATGAGAAGCAAATCCAATTATAAAGATGAGAAAATCGACCCATTTAGCAAATTTCAATTGTTTCCATTAAATCAAGTCTTAACTTGGTTTGCACTTAGCTTCTGAATGGCAAATTTTATCTTCAACAACAGTCTCCAGGAAAGTTTCCACGTTAGGTGCTAGTTTAGTGAAGTTCTTTTTGTCTTTTTCCAATTTTGAGAAAAATTCAAACTTACCTCTTTGGGGTATTGAAAAATAAAAATAAAAATAAAAATAATAAAAATAATTATTTTATGTGTTGTTTTCAACCCCTTTATTTTATGGCATTTTATTTTTCATCTCAGGCAATTTGATTTTTATTTAAATTTTCTTGCCATTGCCTTACGCAAAATTTTTTATTCCAATTTTATTTTGCCGTAATTGTTTAATCTTTCTAAGTCTCAGGCAATTTTTTTTTAAAGCATATTAATGCAAGACTTTGGAAAAATTTCTTGTTTTCTCTAAGTGTTGCAAATTTCTCAATGTGCCAAGCATATTATTTAATATCTCAATGTCCAAACTTAGGCAAAATTTTGATTTTTTCTTACTTCTTCTTGGTATAGCGGACTTCATTCATTATCAAGACATGCGTTTTATCCAAAGGCGAACTTAGCCTATAGTCCCTTTAATTTTTACTTCAAGCTAGCTTACTTTTCCATATGGCGAACTTGCTAGTCATCTTTTCTATTAATCTAATGCCTAGGGCGGACTTCACTTAACCTCTTGCCATGTCTTGTTTGTGCTAGGCGGACTTACCTTTATTTCTTTCCACTCTACATGGGACGGACTTTGCTTCACTTCAAGCCATTTCAACTTGCTGAGGGCGGACTTTGCCTAACCTTGTGCCATCATCTTTGGGGCAGACTTCACCCTATTTCATGCCATCTCTTTCTATGCTGGGCGGACTTCATCTTATGTCAAGCCATTCATTCTTCTTCCAAGGGCGGACTTTACTTATGTTTGTGCCATCTTCCATTGTGCTGGGTGGACTTCATACTATATCAAGCCATTGTCTTGGGGTGGACTTTGTCTCATGTCAAGCCATTTCATGTTGCTTTGCTGGGCGGACTTGCCACTTCTCCATGCCATGGCAAGGTGGACTTACCTCATGTTCATGCCATTAGCTGGGCGGACTTGGTACATTGCCATGCCATTACCTTTGATATTGCTTGGGCGGACTTTCCATGAGTCCATGCCATTTCCTTGTGAGCTGAGCAAACTTTACTTAGCATTGTGCCATCTCCATTCTTTCAAAGGCGGACTTGGCTGAAGCTTAGCCATTAACTTTGCTCTCTACTCTCCTTGCTGGTTAGTCTTTCAGTCTTCCTTCCATGCCTCCACGAGTTCTTACCTCCATACTTAGGCAAATTCACCATGATTTTCAGTCTTTTCTCCAGATTTTTCCAGAATTTTCAACATTTTTCTGTGATTTTTGGACTGATTTTTCCAGATTTTCATCAATTTTCTGATTTTCATTATGGATTTCACAAATTTTTCAAATTGATTTTTTGGAACTTTTGAGTGGATTTTCGAAATTCGGGCACTTTCTAAATATAGGAACCTTGACAAAAATAAAAACTTTTCCCAAAATAGCAACTTTCTAAAAATAGCCCTTAAAAAATAGGAAGTCTAACTTGGGCTAAAAGTGCCAAAAATGAAGTCTCTAAAAAATAGGAGGTCTAGGGTGGAGACCCCCAAAAAGTAGATGTCAGAATTGATTGAAATGATAGTCGATCTTCGTCTCTCGGGCCCTCTAAGTACTGTGGTGATGTTTGCACAATGATTCAGGCTCAAATTCTTTACTTGATTGGGGTGACCATTCAAAAACTCTAAACCCCAAATGGAGACCAGACAAAACCGAGATGCGCAACAACAAAAACCTTAAAAGGCAAACTATTAGGGTCCCCATTTGCAATGGGGCGATGTGTGAATTAGGTCACAACACTACCCCCAGTTGCAGTTGTTTGCCAAGTCTCATTTTAGGAGAGCGCACGATGCATTCCTGATGTACATCACGAGGATACTACAAGGAGGGACGCATCAGAGGCTGACCCATGAGGCCAAGAGCCTTATCAGCAGATATGGATCTTGGTACATCCAGTTTCTGAGATTCACTTATATCAGAATTTAGGGATTCACTGGAAATTTGTTCAAACTTCCAATTTATCCCACCCACAGAATGATTTTGCTGGAAGTTCTTAGGCAGTTGGAAACTTATCAAAACTTCCAGAGAGTTAAAAGTAAAGCAGCTGACACTTTTCCATTCTTCATTGGAAATATGGAAGAATCTTGCCCATCTGCACAGGCAGGTGAGGATGTCCGGCTGGAGATGCAATGGTATCCATTCACGTCCTATCGGTCTAGAGCTAACTTTGACCCTCACCATCACATCAAGGCTGTGAATGGAGTAAAGTACAAACACAAGGTAGATCTGGAAGACTATTGGGCTAATGCTGTAGATGAGTTTGATGTTAGAAAAAGATTATGGTCTAGACTGCCGGTCAGCTTGATCAGGACAACTGAGCTCTTCCATGTGCCAGATCAACTTGAACATGATGGCGAGTATATGCAGCTAGGTGTTGATGAGTCTTGGCCTCTTCTTCCCATACGATGGTCAGAGCCAGAGCTTTTAGACTTGACCACTTTCATGAGACCAGTCATAAAGTATTCGCAATGGTGGGTAGACCAACAGATCAAAGAATTGCGGCAAAAGAATGTGCCTTTGACATACACTTTGATGGGCAAAGCAAAATCTTACTCAAATGCTGGTGCGTCTCGAGGAGATGAGCCAATTGAGAGCTCTAACCCCAAGAAAAGGAAGGAGACAAAAGAAAAAGGAAATTGCAGATGAAGAACCTACTAGAAAGAAGTAGAGATCAGAGCCCCATCATTCTGTTGTGTCTGCAAACATAAATGAAATATTGGACATTGATGAGTCTTTGGGAGATACAAGGATTCCTTCTCCCATTCCAGTTCAACCGGAGGATGATGAGCCTCTATCTCCCACAGGCACCGAGATTCTGGAGTCTGACAATGAAGTTGTCATTTTAGATAGCGAGTTTGAAGAAGGAATGATTTCAGCTCTTAAAGGAATTCTGAAATATTCCCCTTAACTTTTTTCCCCAAAATTTAACACACAAATTAGCAACCAATCACTGATTAGCGTTAGCTCCAAATGCAAATCAACATAGAAAGTAACTCTAACCAAGAATGTTCACCAAGATCCCAATGTGGGCGAGGTGATAGCATATGGTCAGAGGATCATTAGGAATAAAATGAACTGAAATTACAATTCATCTGCTGATGCAGGCATCCACAAGTTGTGGGGATACTCCACTTATTCAGTGGGTAAGATTGTTACATTATTAGAGGCGGCAAGCCAGCCATTTAAATCCTCACTTCCACTTATTAACGTGGGGCGAATACAGTCCACACAACCACTTATTTTGTGGGGGGAATTTACAATCAAGAAAGATGTTTATTCTAAAACTCAACCACTCAATTGTGGGAGTGTAATCAAGTATAAATTGCAGCAATAAAATGAAATAGCCATTAGTACTACTAACTAGCTTTACAATGAATAGAAATAGCTGCAAAATAAGAGATAAGCTTTTAGAATGTTCTTTATCCACACGGGCGGTAAACCATCTAGGGGTTACATATATGAGAGATTAATCATAAGAATTTGCAGCTAATTAAATGACTGAAACAGTACTACTGTTTACAGTCTTACAATGATAAACAACTGCAATTTTCAAGTGTTATTACAATCTTTACAAAGCACAATGAAATAAAAGATTTTTCCACTTGATATCCTCTCAATTAATGAAGCTTGAAACCAAAATCAGAATACTGAAGCAAATTGATATAAAAATCAGCAAATTGAAAACACATAAAAATAATCACAACTCCTTCACAATACCTCTAGAAGATGAAATATAACTTGCAAAAGCTCTTGAGAAGGTTGGCGCCCAATTCACAATGATAAAACAGCATCTAAACTCAACCATTAATTTATGCACGAATCCCAGTGCTCTTGAAATATGCTAACCAATTTTTTCGAAGGAAAACACAAAATAACCAGCAGTAGATGATATGATTAGTGTTAGCCTCAAATTAAAATCTGAACTTGAATGGAAGATGCTGAAGCTTGAACTGAAGAAACTGAATTGGAATAGAAGAACTACTCAACGTCAAGAATGTGCACTCAAGATCCCACTGAGGGCGAGGTGCTAACATATGACGGAGTCTAGAAATTGAAATTAAGAACTATTAGGCGGATAACCAGCCATGAGAAAACAATTCCACGCTACCACCAAACAGTGGGGGGAAAAGATTACAAATTAAAGCAATTCATCCGCTGCGGCGGGCATCCACAGAACTGTGGGGATTCACCACTTAAGTGGGTACAAGATTTACAAACAATTTAACCACACTGGCGGTAAACCATCCAGGGGACTTTAATGAGATACAATCAAATAGTTGCAGCAATACAAATGGTTAGATTAGTACTACTAATCAGAACCTTACAATTTCAACAAGACTGCAATTAAATGAGTTACAATGATAGAGAAGTGAAATGTAGATATAAGAATGAATTTATAACAGTGTTCTTTGCTTTCCAATGACTGAAATGGAGATTAAACTGGAAACTGATAAATCTGATGCAAATTCCTGAGTTCTGGAAATTTACAACAGCAAACTGGAAAACAGAAAAACATTCATAACTCACTTATTTCTTCTCCGAATGGCGTGAAACGAATTGCAAAAGCACCTTACAAGTCTGGCGCCCAAGATAGAATCCAGAAACAGCAAACAAAGTCTCTACTTTTTTTGGCACGAATCCCAAGACAGCATTAAATGGTACGGCCCTTGAGGAAAATCGACTTTGCAATATAAAATTGAATACTTCAAAATAAAATCTGATTTTTGGTGGAAGTTGGCGCCTCCAGTCAACAAGTAGATTGCTCAAACACCCAGAACCAAATAAAAATCACTCAGCAAGATACGAACAGAAAACAGCTTCAGCTGTAGCAAAACCAGGAACTTCAAAACTGTAGAATTCACCAAATTTCTCAATCTTTATTGCTCAATCTGCTAGTCTGATGTGAGAAGCAGCAATATTCCAATTAGGTGTTATATTTCAAACACGAAATTGGGAAGGGGCTAGGAGGTAGCATCCTCGAAGCAATAACAAAATGTCCATAGTCATTTTGACAGCATAACAATAAGGTAGTTGATAGATATCAAATGCTGGAGTCATGTCTTCATTTTATAAGAAATGAGAAACTCTTCAACTTCCTCAATTGGCACGCCAAAAGACAACCATTTGAATTCTCCTTATTTTCAAATTTCATAAAATATATTCCTCATAAAGTGGCGTCCACTTTCCTCCAAGCATAAATTCAAAAATATAAAATATTATTATCACCTTATGACAAGGCGTACCCTTCAAGTCCCCTTTTTAAAACAACTTGCAAGTTGTATCCTTAGGCCAAGGGGTCAATTGAAAATTATAACACTTATGCCAATACTTAGTAGATTTCAACAAATTAAGCTTGAGAGGAAGATATTGAAACAACCAATAATATGCTCACTGAAGAGAAGACTGAAGACAACCAACTGCATACTGCCACAACCATCATTTACTAAAAATAGTAAATAAAATGAAATGCTACAAAAGCCAAGCCCATGAAACCCTAATTTCCACCTCATTCCAGTCTACGGGTTCCGGAATAGACTGAAGAATGCCAATGCTGATCACTGATGAGAAGGGGACATTACAGTCCGCCCTCCTCGAAATTGCTTGTCCCCAAGCAACTGCAAAGATGGATGCAACAAAATCTGTTCACCTTCCCACGTAGCATCTTCAATAGGCAAATTCCTCCATCTCACCAAATATTCTTTGATTGTCCTTCTTCTCAAAGAACGTTCTCTAGTGTCAAGGATCTCTTCTGGAATCAACACTAAATGACCTTCCTCATCCAATGGAGGTAATTCCGATGTAGCCACCACATTGTGTCCAATTGCCTTCTTGAGGCGAGACACATGAAAAACATTATGTATTTTGCTTTCAGTTGGAAGTTCCAACTCATAAGCAACTTCACCAATCCTTTTGGTGATTTTGAAAGGACCATAAAAGCGTGGCTTTAACTTTTCTGCACCACTCTTCTTGAGAGAAGATTGTCTATATGGCTGAAGCCTCAAATAGACCATGTCCCCAACTTCAAAAGACCTTTCCACACGCTGCTGATCAGCGTATAACTTCTGCTGATTCTGAGCTTGTTGCAGATTTTCCTTAAGAGTCTTCAAGATGTCCTGGCTTTGTTGCAACATATCCAAAGCCTGTGGGGCTCTACTATCACCAAACACTAGATCAACAAAGTTAGTAGCCTCATAACCATAAAGAGCCTTAAAAGGAGACATCTTAATTGACATGTGATAAGAAGAGTTGTAACAATACTCTCCTAAATGAAGCCATTTAATCCAAGCTCGCTGCTGTCCTGAAACATAGTTCCTTAGGTAGCCCTCTAACCACTTGTTAACAATTTCTGATTGCCCATCTGTTTGTGGGTGATAACTTGTGCTTGGAGTAAGCACTGTCCCACTCAATCTGAAGATCTCCTGCCAAAAAACACTTAGGAACTTGCTGTCCCTATCACTGACAATTGTTTTAGGCAACCCATGCAAACGGAACACCTCTCTAAAAAACAACTCAGCCACTTGAGCTGCTGTAAATGAAGTGGTAACAGCAAAGAAATGAGCAAATTTTGTTAGTCTATCAACCACAACAAATATACAGTCACGTCCTTGCACCTTGGGCAACCCCGTGATAAAATCCATGGCAATACTTTCCCACTTCTGATTTGGAATAGGCAAGGGCTGAAGTAAACCAGCAGGAAAAGAGTGTTCATTTTTATTCCTTTGACAAGTAGGACACTCTCTAATGTAATTCAAGACTTCATCTTTCAAACCTTTCCAAGTGAATCGTTCACGAATCTGCTTGTAAGTCTTGAAAATCCCTTGATGACCAGCAAGGGGAACATCATGAAAAGCTTGTAGAATCTTTTTCTTAAGCTTAGATTCTTGTACTAAAAAGATTCTATCTTTATAATAAATTAATCCATCAACCAACTTATACCTTCCATCAACCAATTGACCTTCTAACAAGCTGGTTGCAAACTGATTTTTAACATAATCAGCAGCAATTAATTCTTTCCAATCTGCTGATAACTCACAAATTGACTGCAAATGAGGCCTTCTAGAAAGTGCATCAGCAACTATATTATTTTTTCCTTTGACATATTCAATGTCAAAGTCATATGCTTGGAGTTTACTTACCCATTTTTGCTGCCTTTCATTCAATTCCTTTTGGCGCATGAAATGTTTAAGACTGTTGTGATCAGTCTTAACAACAAATTTACTTCCCACCAAGTATTGACGGAATTTAGACAAAGCATGCATGATAGCAAGCATCTCTTTGTCATAAATAGAGTAAGTTTTTTCTGCCCCTCTCAACTTTCTACTCTCGAAGACAATAGGATGTTTGTCTTGCATTAGGACAGCTCCAACTCCTTCTCCTGAAGCATCACATTGTAATTCAAAAGGTTTTGAGAAATCCGGAAGTGCCAATACTGGACACGAACTCATGATTTGTTTAAACTTATCAAAAACCTCTTGTGCTTGCTTAGTCCAAAGAAAAGCTCCTTTCTTTGTAAGATCTGTCAAAGGTGCAGCTTGATGAGAATAACCTTTTACAAATCTTCTATAGAATCCACATAACCCTAAAAAACCTCTCAAATGAGAAATAGTCTTAGGAGTTGGCCAATCAAGAATGGCCCTTATCTTTTCTGGATCCACCTTCACACCCTTTGAGCTGATAATGTGGCCAAGGTATAAAAGTTCTTCCATCCCAAACTCACACTTTGACTCTTTGGCGAATAGACATTCCGCCTCTAAAATGGTAAGCACTTCTTCCAAATGCTTAAGGTGCTCTTCCCAAGACTTACTGAATATGAGAATATCGTCGAAGAAGATGAGCACAAACTTCCTCAACTGCTGTCTAAAAATCTTGTTCATACAAGATTGGAATGTGGCTGGAGCATTTGTCAAACCAAAAGGCATGACAAGAAATTCAAAATGCCCAAAGTGGCATCTAAATGCTGTCTTTTCTATATCCTCCTCCCTCATTCTGATTTGGTGATATCCTGAACGAAGATCAATCTTTGAGAAGAACATTGCCCCATGGAGCTCATCAATGAGCTCATCAATCCTAGGGATAGGATATCTATTCTTGATGGTTTTCTGATTTAATGCGCGATAGTCAACACACATACGCATTGTACCATCTTTCTTTTTGACCAGCACTACTGCTGAGGCAAATGGACTCTTGCTTGGTCTAATAAAACCACTTTCCAACAGCTCCTTGATGGCCTTTTCAATTTCATCTTTCTGCCTCTTTGGATAGCGGTAAGGTGTAGTAATGACTGGTTTTGCTCCTTCTTCTAATTCAATCACATGTTCAGAACCTCTTTCAGGAGGTCTTCCAGGAGGTAAGCTTCCAAAGATTTTACTTTTCTTTGAAAGTAAGGCTTGAATATCAGGATGATATTGCCTTTTTTCCTCAACCGGATCAGCTGGTAAAACCATACATTCAGCAGCCCATTCAACTTGATCATGGCGGATCAGCCTTTCCATCCTTTTCAACGAAACAATTCGAGGGCCTCCATTTGACATCCCTCTTAAAACAACCTTCCTTCCATTAGACTGAAATTTCAGCTCCATGGTTTGCAAATTCAATGTGATCTCACCAAGAGATCGCAGCCATTGTATGCCCAACACAACATCAGTGTCTCCTATACCCACCACATAAAAATCATCCTTAATTTCATGATTCCCTAATTGCAAAGATAGATTAGGGATTCTCCTTGTGCAAGACATAGTGAAACCATCCGCAACCATTACTTTGAAACCATCAAAATTTTCAGTCTTTAAACCTTTTCTAGCAACTAGCCCTTCATCAATAAAATTGTGAGTTGCTCCAGTATCAATTAGGGCAACTATCCTTTGTGAATTTACCACTCCATGAACCCTAAAAGATTCATTCTTTTGAAAACTGGATAGTTGTGCAAAAGCACTACTATCTCCAACCTCTTCGGACTTATCTTCTTGAACTTCTTCACCTTCACTACTTGCTGATTCGTATTGCTGATCAGACGAATCAGATTCTGATCCATAATCAGAATAGCCCTCCATTTGAACTACTTTGCCTCTTCCATAGCAACGGTGGCCTTTCACCCAAGGCTCACGACAAGTGAAGCAAACTCCATCCTTTCTAAGCTGTTCTTTGAGCTCTTCGGACAGCCTTGGTGGAAACTTCTTGGGCAGATTTGAAGATGGCCTTTTATCCTTCTTATGGCTGAATGTTTTTGAGTGAAACTTAGGTCTTGGGGCTGCCAATTCCATGCTCCTAGCTTTCTTGATAGCTTCATCCAATGTTGGAGGATCAAATGCTTTGACCCAACCCTTCAATGGCTCCATTAAACCTTCAGCAAAAAGGACTACAAGTCTTCTTTCAGTAATGTTGGGCACCATTACTGACAACCTCTGAAAATCAGCCACATAACTCTCTAAAGATCCTTGCTGTTTTAACTGTGCCAATTCTCTAAACTTCAATTCCGGATCTTTGGTGTCAAATCTCTCAATCAATTTATTTGTAAATTCTCCATAAGTGCGAATAAGGTTGTGGCCAAGAGTGACCAAACCGTGAGTCCACCATTCATGAGCTATGCCATCTAAGTGCAAGGTAGCAAATTTGATAGCATCTTCTTCCGGCATAGGTCTAAGGGAGAGGTAGTTATCTAACTTTTGCACCCATGACCTGGCTGTACACTTGTTACCACCATCAAAATGTTCCATAGTGATCTTTCCCAATGCTTGGTAAAAATCATTTCTAGGGCCTGCAGGAGGACGTTGATCATTCCTACCACCATTTCTCCGACTCCTTTGATTCATGAATTGATCAAAGGTCCATGCTCCTCTCATGTCAAGAGGTAAGGACACATACTCCATATAGGCTTGACGAGCATCATCAGCAAAGTTTGGAGTAGCCTCAACTGGTTGTTGCTCTTCCCTTGGTGTGAAAACAGGAAAGAGGGGTCTAGAGGATGACCCACTATGAATTGTAGTATGCTGACCTACAATTCTGTCCCTAGTATTCACCTCAGGACTGCCACTGTTATTATTTCCATTCACTCCACTATTTTCTCCAGCTGAGTTATTTTGGGGCTGAATAATACTCTGAGCTGCTTGCTGATCCAACTTGGATAACAAACGGGACATCATATCTATCATCCCGTCAAACTTCTTCTCCACTCTATCCCTTTCTTCATTATCTTTTCTTACTGAATCTGACATTATGACAGTTGTGTGATCAACCACTTCCACTGAATTATCTGAACCTTCCACTGTTTTACCAAGGTCTCTTAGAACTTCTGAGAAGGTATCTGCCTCTGGAACGGGCGGAAACTGATGCTGATTTCTGGCCTGACTTCTAGTGTATGGCCTTGTGTCTCTGTCACTCATCAGTTCACTACTGCAATCAGCCACAGGATGGCAGGGTCTTCTGCTCTGATACCACTGAAATATGCTAACCAATTTTTTCGAAGGAAAACACAAAATAACCAGCAGTAGATGATATGATTAGCGTTAGCCTCAAATTAAAATCTGAACTTGAATGGAAGATGCTGAAGCTTGAACTGAAGAAACTGAATTGGAATAGAAGAACTACTCAACGTCAAGAATGTGCACTCAAGATCCCACTGAGGGCGAGGTGCTAACATATGACGGAGTCTAGAAATTGAAATTAAGAACTATTAGGCGGATAACCAGCCATGAGAAAACAATTCCACGCTACCACCAAACAGTGGGGGGAAAAGATTACAAATTAAAGCAATTCATCCGCTGCGGCGGGCATCCACAGAACTGTGGGGATTCACCACTTAAGTGGGTACAAGATTTACAAACAATTTAACCACACTGGCGGTAAACCATCCAGGGGACTTTAATGAGATACAATCAAATAGTTGCAGCAATACAAATGGTTAGATTAGTACTACTAATCAGAACCTTACAATTTCAACAAGACTGCAATTAAATGAGTTACAATGATAGAGAAGTGAAATGTAGATATAAGAATGAATTTATAACAGTGTTCTTTGCTTTCCAATGACTGAAATGGAGATTAAACTGGAAACTGATAAATCTGATGCAAATTCCTGAGTTCTGGAAATTTACAACAGCAAACTGGAAAACAGAAAAACATTCATAACTCACTTATTTCTTCTCCGAATGGCGTGAAACGAATTGCAAAAGCACCTTACAAGTCTGGCGCCCAAGATAGAATCCAGAAACAGCAAACAAAGTCTCTACTTTTTTTGGCACGAATCCCAAGACAGCATTAAATGGTACGGCCCTTGAGGAAAATCGACTTTGCAATATAAAATTGAATACTTCAAAATAAAATCTGATTTTTGGTGGAAGTTGGCGCCTCCAGTCAACAAGTAGATTGCTCAAACACCCAGAACCAAATAAAAATCACTCAGCAAGATACGAACAGAAAACAGCTTCAGCTGTAGCAAAACCAGGAACTTCAAAACTGTAGAATTCACCAAATTTCTCAATCTTTATTGCTCAATCTGCTAGTCTGATGTGAGAAGCAGCAATATTCCAATTAGGTGTTATATTTCAAACACGAAATTGGGAAGGGGCTAGGAGGTAGCATCCTCGAAGCAATAACAAAATGTCCATAGTCATTTTGACAGCATAACAATAAGGTAGTTGATAGATATCAAATGCTGGAGTCATGTCTTCATTTTATAAGAAATGAGAAACTCTTCAACTTCCTCAATTGGCACGCCAAAAGACAACCATTTGAATTCTCCTTATTTTCAAATTTCATAAAATATATTCCTCATAAAGTGGCGTCCACTTTCCTCCAAGCATAAATTCAAAAATATAAAATATTATTATCACCTTATGACAAGGCGTACCCTTCAAGTCCCCTTTTTAAAACAACTTGCAAGTTGTATCCTTAGGCCAAGGGGTCAATTGAAAATTATAACACTTATGCCAATACTTAGTAGATTTCAACAAATTAAGCTTGAGAGGAAGATATTGAAACAACCAATAATATGCTCACTGAAGAGAAGACTGAAGACAACCAACTGCATACTGCCACAACCATCATTTACTAAAAATAGTAAATAAAATGAAATGCTACAAAAGCCAAGCCCATGAAACCCTAATTTCCACCTCATTCCAGTCTACGGGTTCCGGAATAGACTGAAGAATGCCAATGCTGATCACTGATGAGAAGGGGACATTACAGCTCTCCAAAAAGGTACGGCCTCCTTGCAAGGGCGATTTTGCTTAATAAATTTGAAACTTGGAATTAAATTCTGATAACCTCCAAATATGGTTGCCTCTATCATAGAAATGCAATGATCAAATACCCATAACCAAATAAAATTCATACTAAAAGCTGTATACAAAAATCACTTTCAGCCATGATAAACCAGCAACATGAAAACTTTCAGCCATGATAAACCAGCACACTCTCAATCCACCACCTAGGGAACCATAGTTGTAGGCCCGAAGAATGGAGTAAATTTGCTAAGCTTTCCCTTAGCCGGATTCTGGATTCATTCTAGCAGCGTAACTTTGCTCTTCAAAAATATGCATAATCAGCTCTTCAAACAGCAGCAATATATAAGCTTCAGTTGGCAAATGAAGCAACAAAAACTCTTCAAATTCCAAGAAGTTGAATCACTTCAACTTCCAAAAGGGATGCCACCTTTTTGCATTTTACTTTTTGAAATAATAAAATATTACTCAACCACCTTTAGGCATCCAACTTTACTTTGCAACAATAAACCATTTAATAAATCATTAAATGCACAATTGACCCCCTTAATGGCCCCTCTTTTAAAACAACATGAAGTTATTACTCCTAGGCGTGGGGTATAACTGAGAAACATGAAATTTGACTAAGTATAAATTCAACTCATGAAGAAAACCAAACCCAAAGCCAACTGAAATTGATGGATAACAAGATGACTTGAGTTGAACTGCTGATGATGCCACTGCCAAAATTAGACTTACTAAAAATAGCCACTGCCAAAAATAGTAAGTTTACCTCAAAACCAACAGAAAGCAGAACTGAGCTGGAAGCAAGAATTAATGAAAGTGGTGTTGTGACCTTTTCACACATCGCCCCATCGCTGATGGGGACCCCCAGTTGCCTGCTAGTTTTTAGGGTTCTGTCTCCTTGCAACGGTTACGAGAGATCACTTTGCTAAGAGCTTCAGGTCAGTTTGCCGAGAGTCACCCAAGCCGAGTCAGTAGTTCATGCTTGAATCAGTGCGTAGATGTCATGGAAGCGCTCAGAAGGCCCAAGAGACGAAGATCGACTGTGAATTCGGCCAATTTTGAGACTTCCTACTTTTTAGGGAAAGTTGCTTTTTCGATTTTTCATTTTTAGCATTTTTGGACCAAGCGAGGTTCCCTATTTTTTAGGGTTGCTTTTTCTATTTTTGGAAAGTTTCTATTTTTAGAAGGGTCCCGAGTTCTAAAAACGCACTCAGAAGTTCGAAAAACTCAATAGAACTCTCGGAAAATCAAAATGAAAATTTGAAAATTTTTCGAAAAATCTGAAAAAAACAAGTAAAAAAGCGTGAAAAATCAGACCAAGAACACTCGAAATCTAGAAAAACCAGTCAAAAACCAGTCAAGATCAATCAGATTTGAAGATGAAATCATGAAATCAGCTCAAAAATGGTGAAGTTTGTGAGAAATCTGTGCAAATCTGGAGAATTCGCCATGGAAGAATGAAGAAGGAAGGTGTAAGAAAGGTCTGGAAGGTCATGGAACTCGCCCAGCAGCTAAGAAGGATGTCCAAAGAAGTCATGAAGTCCGCCCAGCACTTGGGAGGCATATCCCTGCATCAAAGAGGAACATCCTAGGACTCTTCAAAGTCCGCCATGCACCTTGAGACATATCCTTGCATCTCATGAAGTCCGCCATTTGCCAAGAAGGATATCCTAAGGCTACCTAAAGTCCGCCATCCACTAAAGTGTACATCCTACAAGCCTTTGAAGTCCGCCAACAGCTAAGGGGGATATCCTATAAGCCTCCAAAGTCCGCCCTTGCATCATGAAGCACATCCTTTACCCCTTTGAAGTCCGCCACCCATGTCCTTGCATGCTCTAAAGTCCGCCCTTGATGTGCTAAAGACCCTCAAAGTCCGCCATAAGCTTGAAGGACGTCCAAAGTGCTTGTGAAGTCCGCCCTTGAAAGGTGGGACTTGGCTGAAAGCTATCCAAAGTCCGCCTAGGCATGAAAGTAAGGAAAAAATCAAAATATTTGCTAAGTGTTGGTGCCCAGCTAGGGAGAATTTCAAAATTTTCTAAGTATGAAAGCCTAAAGAAGTGGAGAATCCTTTCCAAAGGGTGAGTAAATGCCAAAATGTTAAGGGGATCCGCCCTAGAAAAGAGGGACGTCCAAGATGCTCATTCCAAAGACCTAAGAAATGTCCACCATGCGCTTAGAAGGAGCTAGCAAAATATCAAAGACATCCATGACGTTCGTCCAAGATGCCAAGGAAGTCCGCCTAAGGTGATAGGATGAAGATTTTTGGCTAAGTGTCAAGGCCAAATCCAAAGAAAAGTTCGAAAATTCGCCCGAGTATAGAGGCTAATGGATGAGAAACAAAGATTTTGGCTAGACATCCGGACACTTTCGAGAGGACAAATGCCAAGCTTGAAAGGGCACGTGCTAAAGAATATCAGGATATGGCAAAGAATAAGCGGAATGTGCCTAAACTCGATGAAGGAAAAGAGACAAAATTTGCCTAAGTATGGAGAAAATGTGAAGAAATTGGTAACTTTGACCGAAGAAAAATGCACGAGGTAAAGGGAAAGGAAGGATCGTCCTTGGCCAGAAGGATGAAGAATATGTCAGACGTCAAGGAAAATCGCCTAATCAAGACATCCGGATAAAGGTGTTGCCTAGAAAAATTCGACTGAGCAAGGAAATATTTGACTTTAACAGAGCAAAATAAGCTTAAAATCTCGCCTCGGTAAAGAAAAATAGGGATCTGGCAATGAAATTCTCGACGGAATGGCTTAAGATTTGGTTTGGCTAGACGAAATTGAGGATGAAATCGGAAAACAAACTCTTAGCCAGGAAAAATGGAAGGAAAATCGAGATAGCCATGGTTCCAAGACGAACGGGTTGGATTTAATTAAAATATTTTTAATATTTTAATAATTAATTTTCAACTATTTGGAAATTTAAAATACCTTGGACAAAACCAAAATTGCCAGACATGAATCGGACGAAAGTAAAGCACGCCAGGCGGAGATGAAATCCGGCAAGAAGAAAATTAAATTCACCATGAATTTAATTAAATATTTAATGTTTATTTAAAATTTCGAAAAATCAAAGATAAACATTAAATGAAAAAATCAAATTTTGAAGATTTGCTCGGATAAGTTCGAGACTGATCCTTGTCGGAAGATAAAAGGAAAGTTGCCTGTTTGGAAAATGAAAACAAATCGAGATTGAGAAAGATTATGGCAGTTGCTAACTTAAATTCAATCCTTCAGCATTATAATGAGTTTCAGCAACTCATTTTTTTCACACACAGCTGAAGAGAAATTTAATCTTTCTCGAAATTGTCAGGCAATTAATTCGTCCATAAGCAAAGTCGAATTTTCCCAGAGAGAGAAGCAGTGTTATGCTGAGGAATTTTTCGCGGGAAAAGAAAAAGAGATTTATTCAAAGCTGAATTCTTCTTGAAGAGGGGCGCACTTTTCAAAAAAATCAGATTTTTAAATCTGATTTGCATTTAACGGTCCTTCTCTGAGGTTTGGTGATTGGTCAATTAAATTTGCTATCTTTTTATGCCTTTTCATCTTGACGAAGTTCTGGCAAGATTTTCAAATTCATTCAAGTCACTTTCAGCTTGCTTTTTCGCAGCAAATTAATTGTTTGAACAGCTGAAAGTCAATTTTTCGAATCCAAGGCACGAGGTTTAAATTATTTTAAAGGTCTTTATATTAATGTTAATTTTATGACTGCAGGTTGACGGACACGGAAGGCAGATTATCCAGGAAGCTGAAAATGAAGTTCGCCTAGCAAGGGTGCTCAGAAGGAGACCAAGGTCATCTCAAAGTGGAAGAATGTCGTGGATACTGACCTCGGACATGTGGATTTCGATGAATTCAAGAAAAGAGTATACGGTCAGAAGGGACTCCCCACAGCAATAGCCAGACGAATGATCAGAAACGGGATATTCCAAGCAGCTGGGTTCCCTCCGGCAATGGAGTGTGTAGAGTTAATGGTGGAATGTGCTCGCCATTATGATGCCCAGAAAAGACAGATTATCGCCCCTGACGGAAGGATCTTGGCACACTTGAACGAAGTTGCAATACAGGAGACCTTCGGCATTCCAGAGCATTCAAGAACGGTCTATAAGACCAAAGAAGAAGCCAAAATGCTATATGACAGTCAGCCAGATCTATGTGCCACAACAGTCAACAAGGTTTGGATGGACAAGCCAAAGCCATCAATCAAGAAGTTGCCCAAGAGGCCTCGCCGCACGGACTTCAAGGAAGATTTCGGGGATATCGTGCTGATGCTGAACAGAATAGCTGGCAACCCGCAGGGCGCCTTCTTCGAGAGTTGGATGTATTATTTTGTAGACGAGGTCACCTCTGGAGTCAAAATGTTCAATTGGTCACGGATGATAAGTGACAACCTCCATGAGCAGCTGATCAACCTTGAAGAGACCAAGTCTTTTCACATGAGTTCATATGTGGTATACCTGTTGGCCAGGTCATACAAATATCCAGGGTTGATCTGCAAGGGTAGAATTGGCAATGGGGAGAACGAGCTCAAGCCTTACGACTGCTATCCTCAGCTCCAGTTGAAGGAGAATACTCACTTCAGGAGGGTACATGATGCATTCCTAATGCACATTACCAGAAAACTTCAAGGAGGAGTGCACCAAAGGCTGAGCCATGAAGCAAAAAGTCTTATCAGCAAATATGGGTCTTGGTTCATCCAGTTCCCTAAATTTACATATATCAGGATCCAGGGATTTACTGGAAATCCCTATAAATTGCCTATCTATCCGACTAATCGGATGATATTGCTTGAGGTTTTGAGGCAGTTAGAAGAGTACCAGAATATTCAGAGGCCGACTAAGAAGGCGTCCGTCACATTCCCATTCTTCATCGGGAACATGCTGGAGTACTGTCCATCATCACAGGCGGCTGAAAGTGCAAGATTAGAAATCCAATGGTATCCTTTCACGGCATACAAGTCCAGGGTCAACTATGACCCACATCACAACATCCGGACAGTGGAAGGGAGAAAGTACAAGCACAAGATGGAATTAGAGGATTTCTGGGCAAATGCTGCGGATGAATATGAGGTTAGACGGAAGATGTGGTCCAGGATGTCCTTGGATTTCATGAGAACAATTGAGTTCTGTCGAGTGCCTGACTAGCTTCAAGATGACGGAAACCACATCCAGCCTCGCTTTGAGGAAAGCCGACCTCTCCCTCCAGTAAAATGGTCAGAGCCTGAGCATGCAGACCTAGCCACCCTAATGAGGCCAGTGACGAAATATTCTCAATGGTGGGTTGATTACCACACCCAAGAACTGAGACAAAAAGGAATCACGCTCACCTATGACTTGTTGAGCGAATCAGAGTCATACTCTTCTAATGCTGGCGCATCCCATCAAGACTTGGTCGGGATTGGAGAGAAAAGAAAAGAAATAATGCCAAGTGCTGAGCCTGTTTCCAAGAGGCATAAGGGAGAACCTTCTCGGTCGGCAGTATCCAGGTACATTGACCAGTTTGTGGCCAATATAGACGACTCCTTGGTGGAAATGCTTGAACCTCTTGCAGCTCAGGAAGTAAATGATGAGCCCATTCAACTAGATGATGAAGAGCCTGCGTCACCAACAGGCACAAAAATTTTAGGTTCAGACAATGATGTAGAGACTCGGAACAATGACTTCGAGGAGGGAATGATTTCCGCTCTCAGGGAAGTTATGGATGCTCCGAATGAAGAGGAAGTTCAAGTAGAGGATGGCATGGATCAGTCTACAATTCCAGACTGGCTGTTAGAAAGGATGAAAGTTCATGTGCCTGCTGAGGCTCAACAAGAAGAAGAAGATGATACTGCCGATTTCTTGGCAAGATTAGAGCAGGTTGCAGTTAAGAAGCCCGCCAAGAAGTTCTCCACCATTCAGAGGAATGAGGCAGGCGACCGTTCCGTGCACATTGCAGTGCCTACAGTGGACAAGCCACAGGACGAAATCACTCCACAGGAGTATGTTATAACCACAGTTGACCTTGGCCCGACCTCGAAAGGTCAGGAAGTAGAAGAGTTAGATAATTCCGTCTCGACCATTAAAGCGAGACTGGAGAAAGAAGTGGCCAAGAAGAAGGAATATAAGGAGGAGGTCAAACGCCTCAAAGAATATATCCAGCATTTGACCCAGCCGCTTGATTAGGGCAATACAACTGTTCCTCCTCTCCTCAATTCATCGCAGGAGATGACTCAGGAAGTTGAGCGTGGGATGGTAACGGCCAGGGAAGCACAAGACTGGATGGCAAGTGAAGGCATGGAGGCAGCCTTGTTCATGGAAAAGTTGGCACTGGCCTATGGACGAACTTCTTCATTTCTTTCTAGACTGATGGACATGGCAGAGGCGTGGGAAGGTATCCCGGACATGCAGGAAAGGCTTATTCCAAGCCTGAGAATTTTGAAGAGTACTCCAAGGGAGGAGCTAGTTGATAAAAGGGTGATTGCTACAGGGGCAGCATATGATTTTCATCACTGGTTTTGGGCAGTGACAATACGAGAGGAAGTCTTGGAGAAGGCGAGAGTAGATGGGCTTGGAATCGAAGAACAGGTCAGGAAAATCCAGGAGGAAATTTGCATGATAACTACAGAGGTGTTCGATCGTGAAGTCATCCAGGAGAACGACATGCAATTGGAGAGGCTGAAGCTTAAAGTTCAAGAAACTTTCTTCTCGACCACTGGACCTTTCTTGAAACAAGACTTTGTGAGAGTGGCAAGACTCTCATCCGTTCGAAAGGATTTTGAGAAGCAGGAGGCAGGTTGGGAAGGTACTTTTGCTAGATGTGCTGAGAAGTTGGACGGACTTGAGTTCCGGATCAGCATGCTGCCGCCTGTCACGATGGATGAGGTCATTGCCGTAGTGTCCAGATTCGCCAAGCACAAAGCTACTCAGATGGATAAGGACGCCTCTCCTAGATTATAGCTGGAACTGCCACTTTTCTGATAGTTTTCTGATGGTTAACTCTTGTTGATTTGGGAAACCCTAATTAGGGTTTGGTTGTAATAATCTTGGCCGTTAATCTTGTTTTAATCTCGGCCTTTCATTTCATTTTTGGAACTCTATATAAACTAGTGCTCTCTCATTTTCATGGTGTGTGGAGACAGATTATGTATATTGTCGCATTGAGACTATTTTGAATGATAAAAGCTCTTGAGCATGATTTGCCTTGAATCACTTCTTATTGTTGAATAGTAAGCGAGGTTACATATTATCTTCCGCCATAGATTAGAGTTAAAGTTAGATTAGATAGAATTTGCTTTGAAAGTTGTTAATTGAATGAGAGATTGATCGTATTGATTCAATGCTGAAGTGTAGCTCATACTTTTTTCGAATGGATGATTTGCATTCGATTTGTAAAGTTAGCCTGAGCTCTTAAACGTGGAAGCTTAACTTCAACCTCATTCGAGGTGTGAAAACTATTCTCACAAACCCCTTGAAGATTGCACCCATTTTGCGTATGTTGTCCAACAGGAGGTGAAACAAAGTGTGGTTTATTTCCCTTCACCGAGTCATTACTGTCTCTTGAGTTCTTAGGCTTAGACTAGATTCTTTGAACCCTTGTCTTTTTGCCATTTTTTTTTGAGATCCACAATTGAAAGTCCTAATTGAGAGCCTTAAAAGATAAATTTCCTAAATCCCGAACTTGTGAAGTTCTTTCTACGTAAGTCCCCTTGTTCATTACCAGCAAATCACAACGACCATTGAGCTTATCCACACGTCGAGACCCGACTAAAGAAACCTTGGAATCGCCTATGCGGTGGTTTTTCAAGAGAGGATAAAGTGTCTTTGGACATTTTTATTCTGATGTTTGGTGGATGATAAAACACTCATCAACAAGTGGAAACCCTAAATTTGCACATTTGAGTAGCCTATGGATTTCCAAAAATAGACTAAAACCAAACGAAGAGCGTATGGCCAAAATTGGGACATTACAAATTCAAGAGATTCCGGGCTCACAGGACATTCAAGAAGAACAAGATACTAAGCAACCAACTATCCCCGATTGGCTAAAAGAGAGATTGAAGATGAAGAAACCAAAAGAAGTTCCAAAAGAAGATGACATGGCCAATTTCTTTGCTAGATTGGAAGTAGTCAATGTAAGAAAGCCTGCTAAAACATTCTCCACTACCCAAAGAGATGAAGCCGGGCATCATATATTCCAAGTTGCTGTATCGACAATTGACAAGTCAAGAGAGGGAATTACTCCTCAAGAATATGCCATCACCATTGTCAACTTGGGCCAAACCACGAAAGGACAGGAAGTGGAAGACTTAGATAATTCTATTGCCACTATCAAAGCAAGGCTGGAAAAGGAGGTAGTAAAGAAAAAGGAATATAAATGAGAGGTTGAACGACTCAAAGAATATATTCGGCATCTGACCAAGCCTCTCGATCAAACCAGCTCAACGGCTCCTCCATTGATGAATACTTCCCAGGAAACTTTCGAAGAGGAGAAGAGTACAGCCAAGGAGACCAGAGAATGGATGATCAGCAAAAGAGAAGAAGTGGTTGTATTTGTAGAAAAACTGATGTTGGCATACGGGCAAACTTCATCTCTGCTGTCAAGAATTATAACTTTGGTGGAAACGTGGGATAATGGTTAGAATATCCAAGACAAAATCATTCCATGCTTCAAAGTGCTTAAAGGAGTTCCAAAGCAGGAACTGGTTGATGGAAAGGTGATTGCAGCAGGCGCAACTTATGATTTTAGTAGTTGGTACATGGCATTGTTCACATAGAATGAAGTGCTAGAGAAGGTAAAAGCCGATACTATCTGAGTTGAGGAAAGGACGAAGGAAATTCGGGACAAAATTCTACTCGTAGTTGTAGATGCATTGGAAAAGGACATTGTGCGAGCAAATGACATGCAGCTGGAAAACTTGAAGCACAAAGTTAAAGGAATTTTCTTCGCCACCATTGGGCCAATCTTCAAGCAAAATATGACCAAGGTAGCCGACTTCCTATCCATCTTCCATGCCTTCTAGCGGCAAGAATCAAAGTAGGAGGATGCTTTTGTAGAATGTCCAGATGATTTAGATCTGCTAGAATACAAGGTCAATGCGTTGCCACTTGTCACAATCGAGGAATTCAACACGATAGTTTCCAGTTTTATCCAGTACATTGGCACCAAAGAGGATAGGGATGCGCCTCCCCAAGGATAGCTCTTCACTTCAGTTCACTCACTGAAAACTCATTGATCACTGACTGTATTTTGGGAAACCCTAATTAGGGTTGCTTTCTTTCAATCTCTACTGTTAATCTTGAAATAATCTTGACCGTCTATTGAATTTTGAGAACTCTATAAACTCTTTTTTCCCATTTCATTTCAATGGGAAAGAGACTTATGAAATTGTTGCTTAAAACTGCTTTGAGAATAGAGTTCATATTGCACGAGTTGCTTTGAGTCCTTCTATTTTGGTTGCATGGTTCCATATTTTTCTTCCATATAGAGTAGATTAAAGTAGTATTTGATTTGAATGCAAATTAGATTAATGATAGATTGATAGTATAGATTGGTGGAACTTCCACTCATACTTTCTTTGGATGGATCATTTCCTTTCAATGCGTAAAGTTAGACTGAGCTGATAATGTGGATGCTTCAATTGCTTATTTTGAATAGTATTGTTCTCTTGATGGTATCATTCTTGGTAAGAAAATCTTAAGCACAAATCCCAGAAGATTGCACTTGCTTTGTGTAGTTGTCGTTTTTTCGTGGCGAAACAAAGTCTTGTTCCTTAGTTTCACTTAATCTTACCGTCTCTTGACTTCATAGGAGTAGTATAGGACTTATGAACCCTCATCCCTTTTTCCCTTTTATAAAAAAAAATCTTAAAATAAAAAAATCCAAAAAAAAATAGAGCATTCAACGTCAAATCAACCTAAGTCCTTACTTTTGAGTAATTTGCTGACAAAAGGTCCCTTTGTGATACCAACATATCACATTATCCGTTGAGCTTATCCACACCTGACTTACAAAACATTGGAATTACCTTATGATCTTTCTTGCAATCTTAGCATACGAGGTAGTTTTTCAAGAGAGGATAGAGCGTCTTTGGACTCTTTATTCTAGAGTGTTCGGTGTGTCATAAAGCACGCATCAACGTGTGGCATATTGGTTATTGAGCAATGAATTTGTCCATCTTAATCTGCAGTTGATATCTTTTAGTGTGTGAATATTTAGTGTTGCTGCAAATAAGTCTGTGTTTGGTATAGATCAGTTATCATTTTGAGACATTATTCATTGCTGTTGTGAGTCAATTTGTGCTTCGTATCTTTCAAAAATGGAACCTAAAATCAACAAATTGGATTGCAAACATTAGTCCTAGAATAATAGATGCATCCACTATTACCACTAGTGTTTCTAAAGTTAGCATGTTACCTTTTCTAGCATCAAATTGTGTGTAGATTAAAGACATAACTGCCAAAAAGTTAAAAGAGACAAATGTTTAGGATGATCAACATGTTATCATGCCAAATTATCTTCAAGTTCCTGAAATTGAGCGTATAGGCCTTTGTTATGGATCAAGGATTAGAAATTACCAATTTATAAAATTGATTTGGGATCTTGGTATCTTCAAAAAGACTTCAAGTGGAGAAGAAATTCTTAGAGTATCCTAGTTTGTGATTGCTTGAGGACACGCAATCTTGGGAAGGGTGGACTTTAATGTTCGCTTTTTGAAATGAAATTTTAAAAATAATAAATTAATGTATCAAAAAATAAAATATAAAATATAATATAATTATTGTATAGTCATAAAATTGCACCCCCTGCAATTCACATTCTTATGTCCGCTTTAGTGTTCACTCCCTTAGCATCTTGTGTAGGCTCATTTTAGCCCTTGCATCAACCTTTTTTCACTTCTCAAGATGCTCAACACCCCTTTTCAGCAACTACCCTTGCATGTTAGCTTTGCATCGGACTTTGTGCCTTTCTCATTCATGTTGTTTTGCAGCGTGACATCTTTGGACACTAGCGCACCGTGCGGACGTCTATGAGCCGTGCTAGAGTCCTGCGACGTTTCAGCATTCGAACGACCGTTTCCGCGCATGTGTGCCACTTGTCAGCTAGTTTTGTTGGCGGTAACGGCCGAGGACGCCCGGAAATGGCTCAAGAAGCTTCTTTTCCTTCCTTAAATGCTATCCTTGAAGAGCACAAAAGATTTACTGAGAGGGGGGGGGGTGAATCAGTAAATCAATAATAAAACTTTTTATTTTCAATCTTTTTAAACTTGCTACAATCAACCTATTTGATTTGAATCAATTTCCCCAAGTTGACACAATTTAATTGAAATAATAATTTTTAAGTAGGCACCAACCTACAGATTTACAACTAGATGATTTAGTAGAATGAAATCTACAAGGAACACCTAGACCTTTACAGATTTTAGTAGACACCTGCCTACAAGGAGCACCAACCCCTAATGCAAGGCACCAAACCTTGACTTGATGGATGAAGCAATTGTCCTCAATCAGATCTGCAATCTGCCAATTCTCCAATCTGCCTTTGTGATATAACTTCTCTCACTCAGCCCACACAAGAAGAAAGGCTTCTGATTCTGACTTCTTGAACTTCTCAACCACACTCTCAAGTCTGAAATGAATGATGAATATATACTCTGATTTAAGACTGCATCTCTTGATGAAAGAACACAACTTTGTCTTTTCAAATTCCAATCATACCTTTTCATACATACCTCCTCATAAAATGGAATTAGGTCTGTCTATTAAATCTGTTTGTGATAATGTTTTTTCAAAAACAGATTGAATACATCCCTTCAGAAATTATCATGTCTTTTTCAAAATATTTAATTACAACTCTTCACAAGAAATCGTTGTCCTTAGCTTTAATAAATCTGTTGTATTTCTTCAAGAGAAATCGTTGCCTTTGAGAATACCATATCATGAAAGAAAAGAAAAAAAAACACGTCCTTTAGAGTTTTGATGAGACGCATTGATCAGCCAGTAAAACAAGTCCTTTCGAATTTTGATGAGGCGCATAAAGTAGACAAAAACTAATCTTCTATTGATCACAGTTTATCAAGACGCATCTCTTCATAATGTTTTTTTTTTTTTTTTTCTGCTCAACAACCACGTCTTTTCATCCTGTCTTCAAAAAGACGTCTTCTTCTTGATTCGTATTTTTAAAAGTGATTAGTTAAATCCTTAACAAACACGTCTTTTCATCCTGTCTTCAGAAAGGCGTCTTCTTCTTGATTCGTATTTTTAAAAGTGATTAGTTAAATCATATATGCTTTTGTTGACATCGATTAACATATGTAGTTGCAACCTTCATTATATCGATTATATTAATAAACCTTTCAAATCTGGACATGGAGTAACTTATGTAGCCGCAACCTTGACAAGTATATTGCTGTCTCATATTCTTATGATTGCTGGGTTGTGCGTTTAAGTCATCTACCATCATTGTAATCCGAATTACTCATAGGCCCGGAATTTAGGAGATAACAAGATTTCAAAAAAAATTCTGGAAATGAAACAGCAGTGTAGATGACTGATAAACTATTCGATCTGCTTATGATATTGGTTTCTTTCATACTTTCGAGCTTGTCCTTTGCAATCATGATTCTTAGTTCGTATATTTTGTGAGGATATTATTAATCTTTCCAGTTCGTACTTTCCACAAAGTCTATAAAAAAGAAAACTTCGAACCGAATCTTGAGCAACTAACTGAACATATTCTTCAAATCTGAGCAAGGTCTGAATATATTAATGTCTTACAAATTGCTTTGATATTTGACATCAATGACAATACGTCTAACAATCTCCCCCTTTGTCATTGATGGCAACCTCATCAATGGCCACCTAGTCTTCTAATTGCTCCCCCTGTGTCTAATTTCTCCCCCTTTGACATCAATGGCAAGGGGTCTTCTAACAATGTTTTCAGCTCCATGAAGCTACAGGATTTTGTGCGTAGCTCCCCCTGAATACATGCTTCCATCAATTAGTTTGATGGATGTGGAACAACTCTCAATTTGTCCCTTAGATATTCAAATGTATCTCTTGGAAGTGGTTTAGTAAATATATCAGCAGTTTGTTCTTTTGTAGTTATGTATTCTAAACACACTTGTCCTTCTCCTACTTGTTCTCTCAAAAAGTGATACTTAATAGGTATGTGCTTGGTTCTTGAGTGCATCACTGGATTCTTGGAGATATTGATTGCACTAGTATTATCACAATAGATAGTACAAGGATGATCGTACTCTACCTTAATGTCTCTTAAAGTTTGCCTCATCCACAAAAGTTGAGTGCAACATGCTGCTGCTGCAATATATTCAGCTTCTGCTGTAGATAGAGAGACTGATTCTTGTTTCTTGCTCATCCAAGACACTAAATTTCCTCCAAGAAAAAAAGCTCCTCCACTAGTACTTTTTCTGTCATCCACATTGCCGGCCCAATCAGCATCTGTG